>PVKB01006175.1:26078-71254 GCA_004027205.1 Ctenodactylus gundi | reverse complement strand
AATATTGTATCTGATTTATGAAGATTAAGAAATTGTTAGCCCAATAGTTTCAATAAGAAAGCAAATGACTGCTAAATATTAGGTGTTTGTGTACATGGAAATAATTTTTCAATTAACTAAACAGATAATTACATTAAAGGTACAAAGCTATTAAATTTATTATCATTTGTTTTATTTTTCTGTCTTTTTCTTTTTTTTTCTTTATACATACTTTTTACATTTCAGAGAATGTTAAGTACGATTTTGCATTCAGTCTCAGATTCATCTAGGAGCAAGTATTTCTGCTCTTGCTTTAAATTGTGCCCTTCCTTAGAGGTCATTTACTTTTTTTTTTTTAAAGACAGGGTCTTGCTCTGTGGTCCAGGCGGGTCCTGGATTCACTTCAGAGCCCAGGCTGGCCTTGGACTCACAGCAATCCTCCTGTCTCAGCCTCCCAAGTGCTGGGATTACAGGCCTCCGCCACCACGCCCAGTTTATGTGGTGCTGGGGAGTCGAACTCGGGTACTTGGCGCTTGGCTTAGGCTTGCTCAAGCGCTTTAACCGCTGAGCCATTCCACCAGCCCCGAGGTTATTTCCTATTTGTCTTCTCATCAGTTTCCAGCTAAAGAAGCCGGATTCCAGACAAAGTTCAGTCTCCGCGATGCTCAAAGCTTTCTTTCAGATCATGTCTCGACTCCTTTATCTTGGTGTATTGGTTACTTATTTGTTTCTTTGACAAAACATTTGCCATATGCAATTTGAGGAAGGGAAGATTTATTTTATCTCAGTTTCAGTAGTGTACACACTGTCCATTCATGGTAGCTGACAATGGTGAAGGCACATGGCAGAGACTGGCGGGCTGCGAACGACATTGCAGACAAAGCAAGTGACTGATGAGCAAATTGTCCGGAGACTCAGGAGACTCAGGGGAGGCCACAGCTCTCTCAGGAAAAAGCTGCAACAACGCTGCTGCTTCCTTTCTTTACTTAATGCAAGCTGCCAGTTCGCCCCCTTGTCTACCCTGGTGCATCTCTTTCACTTCCTATGGGCAAGTCAACACTGCACATCTGAAAGCTGACCTTGGCACCTCCCAATCTCAGCAAGTTGACGCAATCTGCCCAGGTCAAGCCCCAAGCATCTGCCTTTCCCAGCCAGGCTGTGTGTCCCAACAGTGCGCTCCTTGCTCCATGGTTATCCCCCTACATCCAAATATATGAGGCGTTGGGGGGACAGTCCAGCTCTAGACCATATCACTGGGGGTAATCAATCAGAATTAAAGATTTGCCATTTTTATCTTTTGGTCTGAAGATTTACTGAGCTGGAGCACCCACTACATTAGAGGCAATTTCTGTTTTTTAAGTATATTAATGTCAATGGCTGCCTAATTCTTGTCCATAGAGTCTTCAATTTCAACAACAAAGTTGTGGTTTTGCATGGAGACTTTGTTGTCTGAAATCAAGGACTGGCAGCATTCTTATGTACCTGAACATATTTTGTATGATAATTGCCTAGATGTTTCTCTTTCTTTGTTATTATTGTAATTGCTGTTGTCTTTCCAATTTTAAGCTCTGATCTTTCATTTCTGGTATACTGACTGTCTCTATTGCCGGCTGACTTACAAATTTATTGAATCTACTTAACAATTCTATCCAGTTTTGGTGATTCTTCTGGATTTTGTGTGCCTATAAAATTTTCATTTCAGGAACAAGTTTTATTTTTTATCAATCTATATGCATTATTTTCATCTTATTGCTTACTAGAATTTCTATTAAAATGTTTAAGGAGGGGTTACATTTAACGTTGGGCTAAAAGAATAAGCTAGAAAGTATTTTTCCTTCTTAAGTATTCAATAAATTATTGAAATAATTAAAATCATTTTAGCTTAGATTCTTAGAAATATTGTTGTCAAGAATCATTTGGCTTGCTTGTTTTATTTTTAAAGATTGGTTCATGATTCAATTAGTTCATGAGTCGTGTACTAATATGTAGACGGACCTATTCAAGTATAGTATCTTATATTTTGGCCTATTAAAGTAGTTTGTTTCTTCTTGGATTTTTCATTACTTGTTAAGAAACAAGGCCCTACTAAGTTGTTAAGTTGAAGAACTGGACGAAGCATGAGATCCTCATCTCCAGCCTCCAGGAGTATCGCTGGATCTGGTGTCCTTGTTTGCTTGTTTCCTTCTTGTTTTCCTTACCTTTTCCTTCCTTTCCTTGCGATTTGTTCCTCCTCTCTAGCGTACGTGTGCTGTGAAAACAAGCTTTCTTCTCTCTATTTTGTCTTTTTAACAGATGCCATCACAGATTCTAGCCCACAGCTTAAAAAATGTAATAAATAAAATGAACACTTTTGAAAAAAATTATAAATAGTCCAAAAGATGGATGAAATGAACAGATTACTTTTATCTGTACTGTGCATGGACTTTGTTTCCACTGATTGTTTACACACTGGAAAGGAATCTTAGAAAGACTGAGTTAATTGCCAAACACTACCTTGAGCTCTGAGATAATGACCTCTTGACTAGAAATGAGAAAAGACCATAATTCTAAGGAACCTTCATCTTATTTCTGAGAGAGCTTACCAAGTTATCTAATGAAGGAACTGCTTCTGTAATCAAAAATTAAAAAAAAAATAGCAATGCCAGGTGGCACAGGCCTGCTATCCCAACATCCTGGGAGGCTGAAGCAGGAAAATCACAAATTCCAGCCAAGTCAGCACAGCTTAGTAGTTTAGTAAGACACTGTTTCAAAATGAAAAATAAAAATGGATTGAGGACATAGTTTAGAGTGAAGACCCTGAGCTCAATCCTTAGTAACATACACACACCTCTGAATGGTTGATTTGTTTGTGATAATACTGAAAAGGTTGACTGAAATTTTTGACTAATTTTTCCTTTTATGCTTATGTGTTTGCTTAAATAATTTCCCTTTTAAATAATTATTTAAATAGTCTAAGTTATCTGAATTGATTTATATGGAAGAGAACTTAACTTATTTTAAGTTAATTTCATTAAGTTTTCTGTAGCTGAGTTTACACATATTCTTATTATTACGATATTAATCACATATGATCAGAAATATTTCAATGAGTCTTCTTTGGTGAACTTGAAAGCTTTTATGACTCAGTGCCCTATGTAACCACTAGAAATGCAATGATATTACCATTTGAGATGAAAACTTTATGAGGTTTTAGGTCTCTAATCTTCTTTACTAAAAGCATGAATTGTGTTGATTACACATTAATCTATCAATTAAGCTATCAAGAAATATAAAATAAAATAAAGTCCTCAGCAACTCTTCTTAAGACTGTCTTTTAATGTTTTGCCTTCATTTTTTCAAAGTATATCATATCATCATATCAGTACTACTAGTTATTTATTGTTAGTGTCTTAAAGATGCTAAGACGGAAGCTCAAGAATGTGCACTGAGCAGCTCAAGGTCATTCAGTTCATAAGGGGCAGAGATGGAACTCAAAGCAAAGGTTTTTTGGGAAATCTAATGGAATCCTCTGTGCAGTACTAGGTGAGACAATACAAATTGTGAAATCCAGGATTAGCATTTTTAAAGATGTCCGTACAAATGTCTCTCAGGAACACCGAACAATCTTGTGATGTTTAATTCTACAAAAAAAAAAAAAAAAAAAAAAAGCCCGCCTGGAATACAAGGAGATAGAGCCACCTACACACCTGAGGCAGGTTGACAGCTTGTCAGCTACTTTCGTTAGAAAGCACTCTCCTTTCTGTAGAATTTATAAAAATGGCCTTTCGTGGGTTATGTGGAGCAAAACTGTAGGACGCTGGCCTTGTGTTTGCCACATGAGTTGCCTATAGGCTGATGGATTGATTTTAATTTGACCTTGGCAGCTTTTGTTGCCCTCTGAGGTATTAGTCTTGCTCTGCTCCTGACCTTTTCCTGAACTTTGCCTTTGGATACTACCCTTCTTCTAAAAAGACTTGTCCCTGGGGCCCCATGCAGGCTGTCAGTCGTAACTTTGTTGACCATGACCGATATGGTGTGTCAAACCCTTTCCACATTTGCTAGTTCTCTTTTTGAAGAAAAGACACCTTAGTTTTCCTTAGTGTCCTGAAAGCAATTTACATTCTATGCAGTTAATTTGAAAACATGAAAAAATTCAACACAAATAATAATTTTGCTAGTTGAAATATAATTATGTTTTTGGTAATAGTAATTTTACCAAAAACTACATTTCTGTATACTTAAGTCCACATTCTGTTTCATTTCTATAATCATTGTGCTATGCATATGTGCTAAGAAATTGACACAAGTTCTAACTTTATTAAAACTAACCAATTATCAATAAAGACATTGATTTTGTTGCCTGATATCATAATCAGCTGTCTAATATCTCTAGCCATAATAAATACAAACTATTACATATTCCTATGTCTCCTTAAATTTGATTTTATGTAATATAATTTTCATTTTCCTTCCTTTTGGGTATTTTCCTGCTGCTTCTTCCTTCTCACTTGTTTAACATTTCAACAACTCCATTCACGATCACAGTTCAAAAACCAAATTACTCAAACAAAGCATGCCAAGAAAAAGGTTTTATAATTTTCATTAAAAATAAAACATTACATATGTATGGGTGTTTTGACATAGATTGCTATTATGTGTATCAGGAATCTTTGCATTTAAAATAATATAAATTGTCTTAATTTCCATTTGAAATTATTTCATTTAGTATTGCAAATAGTTTTCCTTTTAGAATCATTTGATAGTGTTCTATTATTTTAACACATATTCACCTAAATTCCTGTCAAACATAATAAAGGAAATATTGATTAATCTTAGATGGTGAATTCACTTAGTTATCGCTGAATTGTATGACTGCTATAGCTTCACTTTTCAAAAGTCTTCAACATTTAAATGTGTGATTCTAAATCTATTTTTCTATTTATTTCAAAAACACAAAAAGTATCATAAGCTTTGATTCATTTTATTTATAAATAAGATCTAATAAAATAAGATGAAAGGCGATGTCACTGACTAATATATGTATTCAAATGTATTTAAATTTAGAATTATGTGAAATTATTATTCCACAATGCTAAATTAATGTCAGTATTTGACCATTCAAAAACTGAAATATTTAAACATAATAGTCACTGTACATCTGCAGTCTCCCATAAATAGATTTTTTTCCATCTTACAAATTTCACCATTTTGAGAATATTATTTAAAAAGAAAATGTGTATATATTATATCAAAGAAATACATCACATATTTCTTTTTATCAGTGTGTCTATGTGCACAGCTAGAAAATAAAAAGTGTTATATATCTATTTCTAGGAAAATGGACTTGAATTTGTAGCACACCTCAACACATCATGCCATGAAATACTAAGATCATTTTCAGGAAAGAATTTAACTTGGAAAAGAGAAAGAGATGGTTAGAAACAGTAAATATAAAAAAAAGGATTATCTGTCATAGGCATCTTGACAGTAAATATCAAATCAGTAGAAATCATAAATGAAGTCTATGTTACACATGCTGTGGATTTTTATAGATTTCAACTGCATTATAATAAAATAACAATAAAACCCTATCAAAGGTACTTTATGTATTGTAACCTGTGTACAATAATTAAAGATCTCACTCCCTCTCTCACTCACCAACTACCCACCCCAAGTACATTACTTAAACGAAGGCATTTTTTGTTCCTTTTGCTCTAAATCTGCAAACTGTACACTTTTTAAATATTTTTTTATCTTTGATATAGAGAAAAACATAAGGAGCGCATTGGGTGTCTTCACTGTTTTCTTCCACTTTCCATAATAACATCACAAAGCATTCCATATTGCTATACATGATAAATAGGTATATTCGGGTAATTTAACTATAAGGCCTCAAAAATAAAGAGTACTACATAAAAATTAAAGACCCATAGAAATTTATCTGGGGGCTGTAGGCTCAGCGGGTAAAGCATCTGCACCAAGTCAAGCACTAAGTATCCAAGTTTGATTCCCCAGCACCACATAAACTGGGTGTAGTGTCACATGCCTGTAATCTCAGACTCCGAAGGCTGAGACAGAAGGATTGCTGTTAGTCCAAGGTCAGCCTGGGCTCTATAGTGAGTTCAGGATCAGCCTGGCCTATAGAGTGAGACCTGGTCTCAAAAAAGTATGTTAATTGAGAAATGCTATTTGTGTGTGTGTGTGAGGGGGTGAGTGAGTGGAGCTGGGGATCCAATCTAGTGATTTCAGAGTGAACTATATCCTAGACCCTCTTTCTTTCTTTCTTTCTTTTTCTTTTTTTCAAACTTGTATTTCTAATTTACTACAGTGCCCAGAATGGGATTCAACCCACAGTCTCCATTCCTTAGTCTCCCAGTTTGCTGAGATTCCAGACCTACACTACAAGAGCACAAGACCCATTTAATGCTGTTCTTTTTTTAAATATCACACACACACACACACACACACACACACACACACACACACACACGGTACATTTTTTGAACAAATGCATATATTTTGACTGCTTTTACTTCTAGATCTGCAAATTCAACATTTTTATATATAGTGTTTTATTTTACATGAGAGAGAGATTATACCACTGTAAGTTAAGTTTTAACCTATCCTGAAATCTGAAATTTCCTAGAGACAATTTTATTTCTTCTTTTACAACTTAAATTGAAATATACATTTATTTTATTAAACTAGATCATAGTAGCATTTTACGTGTGTTTTTCTTGCAATCTGAGAAACACATTTCTTCACACTAGTGCATGTGCAAAAACCACCAACTTAATTCAAATAATTCTATTTAAATATTCCACTGTTAACATATAATTATGTAAATTTCAATAATAACTAATCGAATACAAAGTAAAATATTAGTCTGATTTCTCTGGGCAAGCAAAATTTACAGAAAAAATATATATGTAAAATTGTGTAATGAGAAATATTATTTAGGGTTTCAGAATCTGATGTCTGTGACATCAAAGTGTCAGCAATGGCAGTCTGCGCGATGGAGAACTGGAGGATCCAATGGCTGTTCAGACAAAAGATGGAAGCTTTCAAGCAAAGAAATCAAAGATGCAAGGCCAGGCCAAGGTCAAAGCTGAAGAACACATGGGCCAAGGACATAAAGGTCGGAGCTTTGCAAGCTCTAGAATTTAGTTGAAAAGGTTAACAAACTGGAGATCTCTGTTCAAAAGTGACGCTGGTGTTTTTCCCTCTTTTTACCCCCTTCGTTCAATTCAGAGCAATCATCCAAAATTTTTTTGACACCAGGGACCATTTTATCGTACTTGAAGGTCATTCTCCTTAGAAGGGAGGGGTGTCAGATGGGAGGGGCAGTTTGGGGATGTACGTGTTATGCTTTAGGTTTTGTTTGTTATGCAGCAGATTATTGTACAGTAAACTTGAAAGGGCCAGCGGTACAGGAAGTGGAGAAAAGAATATTTTGTCTCATGTCAAATCAGCAGGGGCATTCAACCCTAGCTGGGAGTGTGTTGAGAGGCAGGGCTTTGCTCACTGCTCACTCTAGCTACTTGCTGCTCATCTATGCTGGTGGACAGGTCCTTCCAAGGCAGAAGACAGGTAGAACGGTTCAAGCCCTTGCCCTGGAGGCGGGAGCCAATGTCCTGGGTAGAATTGTACTGGATGTTGTCATCCCCTTCAGATGTGGAGCCTTTCCCTTAATTTCCTGTGTCTCCCTGGCAGTCATTCTCATCAACTGATACACCCACACTGTGCTACGAGATTCTTAATTGATTCAATTTGGCAAAGCATGATTAATAGTTACTCATGCCTACAATTTTCAATGTTAATTTTTTCTTTAATCATTCAAGAGATACTCATCAATCAACTGCAGTTTAGAAGCCATCTTTCAGTAGGCAATGACTACATGGAAATGAAGAATCAATATGCTCTTCTTAGCAGAAGCTTTGTTATAGGCAGCAGCGTTTTCAAAAATTGATTTAAAAGTAAAGAATATAATTGGCAATACTTCTAAGTGGTGAAGCAATGAGAGAAAAAGTGAAGATAACAGGATATGCTATGTTATGTAACGTGGTTAAGAAAACTCTCTCTGATACAATGGCATTGAAAGAGAGACAGAGAAAGCTAAGTAGTTGTCCATGTGAGCTTCTGAGCAAAAGATGTCTTATTTCATCAAGTAAATAGAAGGAAATTTTGGAAGCTGGCTGAGGAATGGCTGGCCTTCCATTCTTGAAGTCATAGCAAGGAGCCCAGTATGACTGGAGCAAAAAGCGGAACTAACACAAATTATGCAGAAAAGGTAGTAAGAGGCCCAGGGTAGTTAGGGCCTTGGCAGCCTTTTGTTCTATACTGAACGAAATGAGAAGCCATGCATGGTTTGGATCAATTATGTGGCCTTACACACACACACACACACACACACACACACACACACGCACAGACTCACACAAAATGCACAAGGTTTTTGTTTATTTATTTTATAAACAGGGATTAATGGGATCAAGCCCCAGGCCTTCACACTGAGCTGTAGTGCCAGCTCTTTATTTATTTAGAGATGGAATCTCACTATGTTGCTAAATTTCTCAGGCTGGCTCAAACTTGCAATCTTCCTGCCTCAGTTTCCCTGGCATTGTAGGGTTGTACTATTGGGTCTGGCCAGACACACATATTGAAAAGAATCATCTGTTTTCTGCAAAGGAGAAGCCCTCTTAAGTGCAGAAACAAGAGACAAATTAAATGAAAGAATGAATAAATTTACATTAAAATTATGGTGAATTAAATTTGAAGTAGAGATTGTGAGAATGGTACGTCATGCATATATTTTAAAGATATTGTCAAAAGGAATATACTGGGTTTGGGGAAACATCATGATGTATTTGATCTATGTTTTACAAGTGTTATTTATTTATATAAAAACACAGATCAATCAATTATCTACTTCCCATTTTGTTCCATAACCTTTTGCCATCTTTCATTGAACTTTATAATTCCTCATTGTAGGAGGACCTAATTTTATTTACAAAACCTGGACAAAGTGTCGGTTTATAACTTCATCCATATTTAACATTATACCACACAAGTAGTTGTAAAGATCAGAACAAGAGAAAATTTGAAAGTATGAGGTCAGATGAAGATTCTGGGTGTTAGAACACATGCTATCCAAGCTCATGTAATTTTTGACGGGTGATCAAACTTGTGTGTGATCTTATGTTGTCATGAATGAAACACAACTCCCTGATGATTAATGAGTTTAAAGAGTTGTGTATGTTTCTGGTTGATGATTTGTGTGTGTGTGTGTGTGTGTGTAGCAGCCACTCTGTAAATATTATGATATTAGTGGAAAAAATCTGGAGGTTTTGTTTCAAATTGGCCAATTGCTGCCAGTACAGATTTGAATTGATTCCCTGGTGGGAACTTGAAAAACACTATACCCTTAAAATCCTACCACTCTGAGAACATAGATTTGCTCTGATGAATGTCTCCTTTTGATGACCTCTGAGGTGAATCATCATGTCAGTACCCAGACTGATTGTGCTACATTGTTTTTGTTGTTGCTGTAAACAAACCAATCATCACCAGTTAACAGGTGCTTCCAAAAAGAGTTGTTCTCCTGACATTTATTATCATATAACAAATATTTTTATTGCTTTCAAATGATCTTCTTTGAGTTCATGAGAAACCCAAATGTAAAGCTTGCTTACACATCCCATCTTTTTCGGGTGGTCACAAACTCTTGAATGATGAATGTTCAATGTTTCTGCAGTCATGAAGCGTGGGTGTGACTCAATAAATTCTTTAATTTTGTCAACATCATCCTCAATGGGAGTCCCTAACAGAGGGGCATCATTGAGATCAAAATGACAAGCATGGAATGTCACAAACCATGTTTAGCAGTGTCATTCTTGTAGATCAGTCTCCTTAAACCATTTTCAATTTGTCACAACCTTGACACAAAGTTCATTCCCATGTGGAAGTAGAACATTAAAACATGACAAAAATACCCAGTTTGATCTTCCATCTTCAATTTGTTCTGAAATCTTCAAAATTTAATCAAATAGCTTTTCCTCTTTAAAAACAAAATTAGAACTCTTAGTTGGCAAGTAACAGAGTAATAATATAATCAATAGATGTGAATGACTCCAGTACTCTCAAATATTAACCAGCGCCATCTGTTGCAAAATTGTGTGTTATCTTTTCCTATAACCCAGGACTAATGGATTGGAGGACTAAGTAAAGGAAAGGATCAGGAGCAACATCAAGGTCAAAAATAACCTAAACATCGTTTCCTTCTTCAGTGCAAACTTACATTAATACTGAGAATTATTTATCCTAACATGTTGAGTTCTGCTGACACATGGGCTGAGTGTATCCTCTTATATTTTTTTCAAAGATAACTGATAGCAATGAAATAGTTCTTTAGTCATTATGGATAAAATACAAGCAAAGGACTTTTTTTTAAACCACTTTAGCATTGGTGTTAAAAAATTGCACACAAATGAGACTGATTTTGGAAAATTCCAAACAGTCTGAGGAAATGTTTCCTTAAATATGGCAATGGAGCTAAATATTCTTTGTAAGCTCAAGAAATGTTTTATCAACAAAACTCCTGAGAACTCAAAAACCTTAAGCAAGATTTCATATTTCTTTAAATGAGTCTAGTAAGAAATAAGATATAGAAAATGTTTAACGTAGTAAGATAATTTAGTCATGTAGAGGACAACAATAGACTACACACTGTTCATATATATATATATATATATATATATATATATATTTGTATGAGTGATATCTATTATATGGACGATATCATATATGATGCCCACCAGTATCATACTATTCACTGAGTGGCTGCGATCCAAAAGTCTATGTGATTACCTCAGTTTCTCCAATGGAAGTAAAAAGAGAAACAAAATTTGCTCTGGAAATATAGATACTTTATAAAGATAAATATGCAATCTAAAAAATATAGAGTGAAGATGTATATTATTTAAAACAAAATTGTGAAATTAGCTTGTTGTTGAAGAAAGGTACATAATCTACTGTGAGCAAGGCCTTTTTTCCTTTACCGCAATTTCTCTGTTCCTTGGATGATTACTTGAAATTATAAATCTCTCAGTAGATATTTTTGTACAATTACTTTATCGTGACATTATTCTGTAATATGGTAACTCTATAATGTTGTGCTGTAAGGCTTTATTGACTCAGTGTGTACAATAAATGCTGTCCAGAAAGAACCTCTCTTTGAAATGATAATGATTCTTTTAATTTAGACAAGTAAGCAATAATGTAGTATACTGAAAGTATTTTCTTTGGGGAACATGAAAGAAGTGATAAAAATTCAAAAAGGATGAACCTGATATTATCTATTACCTGTGGGAAACAAAATCAAGCTAAGTAAAATCCAAGAAGCAGAAATAACTTATTGCATGTTTCCCCACAGCAAATCTCCAAATATAGCATTCGTTTAACTGTGACTTTTATTTATTGCATATATAACTTTCCCCTTCACATGACTGAGCACTCCATGAAGTGATTAAATAGAAATCCTCATTGTAAATTTGATATTTAACGACCCTTAAAAAGAGTAAGAGTTTTTTTTTAGTAGAGAGAAGTGAAAAATGAATTCTAGGAAAAAAGAGACAGAGACATATAAATAAAAAATTGACCTTGAAAACCAAGCTGTCTATCTCTCTTGAGGGAAATCAACTATCCTTTGAACATTATGAGAAATATTTTTTTTTTTAAAAAAGGTCGTTTCTAGACTTTAAGAGAACCGCTGATATCTAACAAAGGAGGTTGGGTCTTGGGACATAAGGAGAGATCACAAACACAAGCATTTTAAAAAGTAAGAGACTTCATCTTTTTATGTCTCTAAAAATGATTCTGCTGCGCAGGGCTCGATTAATTAAAAATATATATTTAAATCTTACAACAGCAGAAGTTCACTGAACAAATTCAGTAATGATTTCACAAAATTTGAGCGAGCAGACTTGAACAACACAGGAAGTACAAAGTTCATATTGGATTGAAAAACAGGCAAAAGTATTAGAAATGACATCACATATTAAATGTGTGTGGTGAAAACACCATAAGATAGGAGTTTCCCATATGTGTTTGCTGCATCTCTCCATAATATAATAAAAATAAAAACATAAAATAAAACTATCTTCAAGAGTGTATTACGGAAGATGTTTCAAAATTTCTGGCTAGATTCGGGACAGATGGGTCCAATGATCAAAGCACACAGTGGAGCAATACTCAAACTTTTTCAGATAGTAGCTCACTTATTTTAATGTAGATGACATTGGCTGAGAACTCAAATGATGAAAGTCAGAGAAAAGGAACACACGTATAAATACAGACCATGAGGAAAATGTCAAGAATCAGCTCCAATTAGTGTAATATGGGAGCAGGTGAAATTGTGAGGAATTAAATTATACAACTTTTAGATTGGAAGGAAAAAACATGTGCAAACGAGAAAGGCAAAAAAAAAAAATCAAAATGTGATTAGTAGGCTTATCTAAGCTCCTTTTGATTGTTTTATAGTCAAACCAAGAATGCCAAATGGTAAACTGCTACTGGCGGACATATTGGACTCAATGTGTGAACCACAGAGCTTGTTAGAAATGTCACATGACCTTGTAAATAGGATGTTGCTGAATCATTTTTTTATTTTTCACCCCTCAAAATATACCCATCTTTTATATTTTTGCATAATATTTTCTCAGTTGTGCATGTATAGAACAGCAGGTAGGTTTATCATAGATCAAAAAGGAGCATAAATATTTCCAGATTATCATGCAATTACATTAAGAATTGACTGAAATCTCTGATAGAGTTTACTGAGTGATGCACCTTCCTCCTCAAAGGTCGAGTAACTAAAATGATACATGAAATAACATGATTTTCACGTACATTGGAGGAGTGATGTGAGGTAAATCTGAGGAGGCAAGGCTTAAAGAACATAATATTTATGGTATTACTATCAAGATAATGTTTTTTTAGATTTTTCGATTTACTGGAGATAAAATTATTTTAATTTAAAATTTATTATCACCATCAAATACTGTCTTGAGCTAGCAAATTCACCGCCTACCCAAACCTAGCGAACTTTCTTCTATGCGTTGACATTTTAGCAAGTGTACCAACAGGATTGATTTTCGCTTTGTTTTGACTTATTACATCAGTGTAAACATACTCATTTACACATCATAGCTGCTTGAGTGACTGGTGACAGGAAGTGATTATGTAAGTGAATGAGTATTTTCAATGAACATTTTTTGGATCAAGAATGAAGATTATTCTCACTGGTTTTCAAACGAATATTCTCTAAAACCTTCTGAGACTTAAGACAATGATATCATGAATTATTATTTTAAATGTGCTTTTGGCAAATCTGCACAACTGATCTGTGGCACAGCCTCCCCAGGAAAGAAGGTTAACTCCCATACCCCTGACTTGTAGATGCAGTGACTACATATCTTTGAAAAGTTTCCCTGACAATCTGGGAGGCTGAAATCTAGACAGGTCTAATCATACAGTCCATCTTTTCACTTGAAATTTTGTTATTATATACAAAATGATGATTATTTCATGTCACAGAAATATTGAGGTAGACAATATTCTAAAATCTGATTTACTCGTATAAGCATTCACTTGGCCCATAACTCCCAGAATTATAAAGAGGAAAGCTGAATAGCAGACTAGACTTGAATCTTCTGACAGATTCAGAGTTGACAGATTTGGTTGGCTTTCAGCAGACATTTTTGCTTTAAGTGATCCTTCGCTGAGCAAGACAATATATGATAATGCAATTTCACTGACCTTAACCTGCTTCCTGCCATGGGGTTAAATTAGCCAGGATTTTTGTCAAAACAGTGAAAGGCTGTATGGTTTTAGAGCTGAACAGGAATATCTTGTAGAAAATAAATGACAATTTGAAGAAAGTTGGATGAGAAAAGAGCACTTCCCAACTTTATTACAAGAATGGAAGAATAAAAAAGAGTTTTGGTTATATTCTATTATAAATAGAAATAAAGAAATCAATTTCACATGTAAATATTAACCAATAACTATTGATCTCAGTGTAAGTTTTGCCCTATATGTTATTTTTCTTTTGCCAGACTCCAGTTAATTGACATGCAGAACTATATAGTATCAGTGATTCAATTTTCTCTTTAGGCCACTAGCTTTTATTGGATTTAGAAGGGATTCTGTTGTTCTTTAGCGTTAATCTTGACAAAGTACAGATGCAACAGTCTATGTTAGTAAGGAAAACATAAAATCTTGTTTTTATTCCATGATTATTAATACAATGTTATTTCCCAGCCCCTCTGCTCCTCTCTTTCCATGTATGTGTGTGTCTGCGTATCAAATTCAGTACCCTCGTAATTTTTAAGTATCTGTAGATAAATATTCCTACTGTGAGTACATCTGCAGAAATAACTTATTGTGCAAAAATATGCATCTCCATATATATATATATATATATATATATATATATATATATATATACCTCTACACATAATTTTGAAGAGTTATTTGTATATAGAATCCAGACAATTTTAAGTTGGAATCATTCAAAATTAAAATTCAAATACACAGATAACTCAAAGTCAAATAGTTGTGCATTTAAAATAAAACTCAATTTTTAGTGGAGGTTTTTACGATGAGTTTTTATATTTCAATATGTATATTTAGCCTAATATTGTGATTGGACTTATAATGAGCTAACACATTTGAATCTCATGTAGATAGACACATTTTAAAGGAGCTAGTTCAATGTGGTACATGTACACAATGGAGTACTAAACCATCCTAAAGACAGATAAATTTGAGTAATTTGTGGAAAAACAGATGCACTTTGAGGTTATCAAGTTTAGTGAAATGAATCAGACACAAGCGAAATATTGCATGGATTCTGTAATATGTGAAACCTTAAGTGTGAATAAAGAGAAACAGAGCAAAATAAGAGATTGAGGAAAGAGAATAGGAAGATTGAATGTGTGGAGAAGGAAAGGAGATATGGGGGGGTGGGTAATGAGAGGGCAGGAATGAGAAAGGGAAATAAAAGTGATCAGAAACACACACACACACACACAAACACACACAGTGTGTCATGGATCAAAAATGTGTACTGAGACAATATTCTGAAGAAAATAAAACAATTACTTCAATTTATATGTAGGTGGATTTTGCCTAGGACATCTTGGTTTTCTTTTTTCTTTTTTCTTTTTTTCTTTTTTGGCAACAATAGGATATTTTCTCCCTCTACTCCTTGTTGTAAATTGTCGCATTATCAGCACTGCAGCCAGTATTGAGATCCTAAGGATACATCATGTTAATGATCAGTATAGGTATTACCCAAACCACCTGTATCTTCCAAACATTTTTTAATTAGGACATAATTTTGTTCAGTATTTAATTATTTGGACTTTGTATATTTAATGAATATTTTATAGTATAATCCTACTTAATCTTTGTGAAAACTTTGAAAAAAAATCTTGTGCCATTTTTGTTGTTTTAAAATTATTAAATGAAAACAATTATTTAATATATTAAATACATTAAAATAGCAAAAATTTGTGTATAGCTAGGTATCTTTGCCTTGAATTGAAGTGATTTGAAAAAGGAGAAGAAAACAAAAGAACAAAGATTTGAGCTCAAACATGCCTTCCACAAAACTTTTCAGTCTTTACCTTAGTTTGAAAGATAAAATTAATATTTCCTAATTTGTTTGCTAATGTATCTGGCATTATAACTACCTTCCATTGCGTTGATGTTAAATGCAGGTTAAATTTGCACTAAAACTTCTGTAGAGAAATTCTGGTAGATTTTTCTCTTAAAATTGTAATCAACATTTCCCATAATAACAAAACTACAAATTTTCTTTGTCCTACTCACAAAATAGGAATCATTCATAACACATAACAACAGAGGAAAGGAAAGCTTTAGCTCAGCTCCTTATTTTGCAATTATTAATCTTTTTCTCTGGTGGATTGAAGATATTTCATATTTAATCCAATATACCCATGTTTGGCTAAATACGTACACTTTCAAGTAACTAGTTGCAATCAGGTTCGTAACAGATCACTGAGCTAAGTCATTGTACCAAATGTAAAAGGTGACTTCTACAATAAAATGTTATGAAAATAGAAGCCTTCCTGTGTTGCTATTTTTGAACCACTATCATATTCTCTGAAACTCACCTAGTGCAGTTATTTGTAACTATAAATTTATCTCTTCATAATTTTCACCTAAAATATAACATAGGCAATATTCCTTTGAATGTGTTTATCAGAATGTTTGTATCTGAGTTATTCATGCACTAAATACCTTGCCTTCAGTTGTCATGGTACAGTAGAGGGAGCACAAGGGTGTTGGCATTCTCCTGTGAAGATGGAGGACTCACAAGGCAGCAGGGTGTGAAGCAGGAGTGAGGCTTAGAAACTGCCACTTGGTAGGCTTTGATGACATGGAGTAGCCCTAGTTTGGATACCACAAGCCATTAACAATAATCTCCAGCCCAGTCATTCATGCATGCATTCTTTGAGCTTAATTCTTGCACCAGCACGATGATTAACCCCAAGTGAAATCATTACTGAAATGTCTGTATTTTCCAGTGCTCCCTTGGTACTGCCAAAGATCTTCTTTGTATAAATTATACCTATTTTTCTTCAGTCATATTTCAGTATCCACTTCATGTATCAACCCTGATACATTTGTGCATTACCTATGCCCTGTGAGCTCACCTGGTATTTTTTTTATGCAATATAGGGAAACTTACATGGGCCCATTTACATATCTTCTGGAACAAAACAAGAGCATTTTGTGTAGTGCCAGAAGTCAAGATGAATAATGCCCACAAGCAAAAACATTGGGCATTAAATAATTTTTATAAAAAAGAGGCAAGGTCTATTTAGAAAAAAAAGTTATGTAGAATTTCACATGAAATTCCTCTATTATTTTGACATATATAAATATTAATATAAATATACATTTTTGGCTTTGTAACATGGTGCCCAAGATAGAAATATCCATATATTGCATGCCTTGTGATAGCTTTTTATTGCAGTAATGCAGCTTATGTGGCTGTAGAAAGTTTTGTGTAATGCAAGAAAACTTTCCAAATAAATTTAGCTCTCAAAGCATCTATGGAAATTGCAATGCTATATTAAACACAAGATAGTGTTGTAGAGTAGAGCGGATGGTGAACAAAGAGGACTGGAGACCATATGTTGGTATTCTTTTGCTATGTTAGGAAATATGCTGGTTTTGTTTTCTATTATTTCTTAAGTGTTTTTGAGAATTTGTCCTGCATGCTGGATGACAAAAGCCCGCAGTGTTGACATTTAAGGGCTGTTGATTGCTGGCAGCGAAGAATTCCAACTGCGCTGGAGCCTGAGATAGTCTCCACATTTTCTTCCAGGATCGTCACCTTTGTTCTAAATAGCTCCCTCATAGTGTGAACAGAAGTCGTATGTTTTAGATTTTCTACCTTGGCACCCAGGAAACCAGTGTGTTTGAGTAAATATATTAAACCTCCCCTGCATTTCCATCCTGAACAGATGTTAAGTACAAACCATCGCACCTCCATTCAACCCGAGAGAGTCCGCATCCACAGACTGTTTCATTTTCCTTTTTCAGTTTATGTAGAAGCACAGATTCTTGCTGGCATGTATAAATGCACCATTAAAGGCAATCAAAATTGGCTCCGCATCTCACTTGATTTCTACAATTGTCGCTGTAACGATGGACTCATGAAGGGAGAAACTTAATTTCCCTGGCAGATCTTCCCACGTTGAAGCAACATGTTCATGGAAAGCCAATATTTGGCAATTACAGCACAATTCCTCACATTTTCACAATTCACGAACAGTATGCATTTTCACAATGTACAACTGATTTTCCCTTAACCAAATAAATCATGAAAAGATAGATGGAAGCAATGGGCAATCTGGTCAGTAGATGATTGATATAAAATTAGAAGGTCTTTATATTGGAATAGATTGCGAACACCAGGGAGCTAGGCAAGGTTGTAGGTTCTGGACTTTGAATAAACATGTTGTTGATGTTCTTGCAGCTCTAAGTAGCAACATACCAAAATTTTAAAATAGCCCCAAAATGATTTACCTACTGGTTATTCAAGTTACTACTTTGCAGTTACTTTACTTCACAAACCGTTGCCAGGCTACTTGTTACTCATTCGTTCATCAAACAGTATTCCTCGATCAAAACCAATGCCTCTTTTTACACCATCTGTTTAATGTACTAGAGAAATAATTTTAAAGGTTGATAGATTACTTAATACGAAAATTTTCTAACCAAAAGGATAATTTTTATTATTATTTGAAAATAGTCTTGTGAATAATAAAAATGTATAACTGGTCTACCAAGTCTAAGCCTCTGTAAATGACAATTCTGTTTGCAAATATTTCTTTGCTTTCATGGCAATCAAAACTACTATTTATTAAGCATCTAATGCTTAAATACCACAATAAAAGCTTTGGCTATCACAGCAGAAATGTGACTACTTAAACCCACATTCTAAAATGCAGAGAGTCATGACATAAGTAATTCTCATGCTCTATTGTTTATAGAAGAAGAAGATGAAAGACAAAAGGGAAGAGAAAAAGACAGAGATGTAAGAATGAAAATGAGAAAAATATATTATGAAAAAAAGTTGGAGCTAAGTAATACATTTTGGCTTAGCGCTTTGTATTATGGTAACACAGAGGAGGGATCAGTCAATAGAACAATCTTGTCTCTTTAAATAACAGACAAGTGCATTGACAGAATTTAAAACTTAAATTGTACTTGTTTGCCCCAAAAGCCAAAATCTAAGCTCAGCCATGGCAATAACTAATAAAAATTCACAAAATTGTTTAAGAAAATGCTTATTTTGTTTTATGGAATATGGGAAAGGGTAACTGGAAAGTTGAAGAGTATGACAGATCAAAAAAGAAATTTGTCAATGTTAAAAATAAATATATTTTCATGAAAAAAGTGCACAGGGAGCAAGAGAATGATTTTCTAGGGCGATAGGTGCAGATTTCCAAGTATCTGGCAAGTGTCACATATGCTATATGTAACATGTGCATATTCTTCCATGCCCTTCCGGAAAGGCCACGGAACAAGTGATACTCAAAGTGATCCAAGCAGAAATGGCGTGTGCCTCTTTAGTTCAATGTTTTAGCCTCCAATATTCACTTTTTCCTCCATTGTAATTTTGAGACTTTGTCTTGAGGCTGTGGACCACCACGCTAAAACTAGCTGAATTAGTATGTAACAACCAGATACCTCAGGTCCATCGCTGGACTCTAGGTGATTTTGTGACGTGGAGAATAAATATTTGATGTTCTAAGCTACTGTAGTGTTAAATTTCTTTGTTACATTTGCAAATCCTATCTTATCCTGACCAACACAGTTTATCAGAAGCTAAGACAAAGAAAAAAAATGAGATAGCTCTGGCATGATAGTACAAAAACATGACCCGGGAGAGTCTTTCATGACTATTAGATTTGTTATAACTGTTACTGTTTACAGGTAAAGTAGTGTATTCACATGAATTCAGTTAGATTAACCAGTAGAGGTTCATTTTTTAGCTGTATTTAATGTAAGAAAATAAGTCTACCGATGTCATTAAATAAACAGACAAAATGAGCAATGCAACATTGTAGGCCTCTTATTGAAAAGTGAACAAATATTATTACAGTAATTAAAACTACTAGTGTAATACAATGTTAAGACTCAAGAGGTTCTTTCCTACCATTTATTGGGCAAGTTCTGGAAAAGACAAGTGCTATAAACAAAACACTATTGCCATGGCAACAGATACTTCAGCTTTTAACCTTTCATCAGGCAGAAAGAATTTTAAATCATTTTTATATTTTCATGGTTTGTAATAGCAGTGGTGACCTGTGAATCTGGCATTTTTCTGGAAGCTAGTAATTGGCAGTGCCTCAGGCCTTCAACTTTTTGACCAGCCTGCTAGGAGAACTGCTTTAGATCAGTTTTTCATTACTTACAAAAATTCGGTTCATATTCTGAGTTTAGAAATTTAGAGACAAAAATCAGTCCAGTTATGTATAATTTGAATAATGCATATTTAAATAAATATTTTACTTACCTGTCAGACATATTTCTCTGTGTCTCAAATGTTTGTCTCTGTGCTTATGTCATATGTTTGTGTTTTTGTGTACCTAATTTTATTTCATTTATAAAGGTTGTATGTAAGCAAATATATTCTTATTAAAATTTCTGGTCCAAAAGCCAGTGATAATGTGTATATATGATAAATTATGCTTTAGTTATCTTTTTTGATACAAAACTTGCTACAAACTTTCAAAGTTAAGCAATGCAAAATTATTTCACATTTTCTGCTTGTGAAGAGTCTAGACTGAATTCAGCTATTTTTCTGCTTCAGGGTGTCAACAGGCTAATCAGAGCATCAGCCAAGACTCTGCTCTTACCTGAGGCACAACTAGGGAAAGACACTTTTCCCAACTTGTTTCGTTATTAACAGTATTCTTCCAGAGCCTGGAATGCTGTTGAACTGAAGACGTCAGGCCTTGATGTGGTACCCATTCTTCTCTGTATTAGATCACTACATGGCATTGTTTTCAAAGTGAATCAAAGAAAAATATCTCTTAGCAATGTAAGTACAATTCCTTAGCTATTTTTGGCTTCTACAAAATTCCGTAGGTTGAGTAAATTATAAACAAAAGAAAAAACTTCATCTGGCTTAGTATTTTTGGTATAGAAATAGGTGATACAATGTTCAAAAAGAACACTTAATTCTTTGCATATATTAAAATATTTAAATGTGTCTAACATTATATTTCTATATATTAATTTGAAAACTATTTATTATCTGATTAATAATCACTTAAATGTTTTATACTACCTGAAAATCATGATCAAGGATATCAGAAGTCAATTTCTACTAGAAAAAATGCTAGAATAAAATTAAAATTTATTTATGTATAGTAGATTCCGAAGATACTGAGCTAACACAAAAGAAATATAGATTTCCTATATCTGTAAAAAGATATGCAGCTTATCTTAATTATTTTAATATTTTGAGATAAGAATATTCAGAAAATACGAACAATGCACTTCTCCCATGAATAAGGGAATGTCCCATTTTACATTATTGCTAGCTTCTTTTAGAAAGTTAAATTCCCTCTGGTTGCTGTTGTTTTCTATAAAATTGATACTTAAATTTTTATATAGAGGCAGTACTATACTAGTATTGTGCTATAGAACTTGAGATTCTAGATTTCTGGAATATAGTTTATTGTGTTAGATCCTTGAACCATGTGTTGGCACCAGCAATCACGAAAGTGCCATTTAAATATTATCTCATATTTCCTTTGCAGAGGACACTCATACAAAACAGGAGCTATGTTATTTTCTCTGTGCTTCGGTATGCTAGATATTGCAAACTAGGGCTTCTGCAAGTCTATCTTTACTGAGTTGGGAATGGAATGGTTGTAATTAAATTTCATGAAGGAAGGATAGATTTAAGAAGGAATTTTCAAGAAAAAGCAAATTTGAACTTATAGCTATGGAATATTCCATCATGAAAAATGGAAAACGTTTCAAAGCCAGCCAGATACATCATTGTACAATAAGGTGAATGTGAATTTTACCTAACTAACCCATTCCTGTTAAAATAATATATATTTTAAAATAATAGCAATTTTTAATTAGTTTCTTAACAGAAAAGCTATTTTACATAAAAGAAAACTAAAAGGCTGATTTTTGTTAAAGAAGAGACTGATTAAACAGTATTTAGCTTATGAAATTTTTGCAACCCACACAGAAACATTTTCTAGTCCAAACTGAAAAGGGTAATTAAGTCTTACCTCCTCTAACATAGTACACAAGTTATATTTTTAAACTAAGGATTTAATTAAAATTTCTCAGACTATAAACATAAGTTTGTTACTAGAAAGTGATTCTACACTGCCAAATGTTAACTTTTTTGATAATAAAATGGTTTCCAAGCTGTCAAAACCTAGTTTGGGCGTATGTGTGCAAGTGTGTGTGTGACTGTGTGTGTTAATATGAGTTACTAGTTATTGATGCACATGTTATTTAGTAGTACTTTAAATTTTGGAGTATCCTTTTTATATTGGAATTGGTAGACAACTGAATAGCATTCTATGTTGTTTAAACTCAACTGTTCTCACTTGATTAGCTTGGAATTATTGGGATTTATGCTTCAATGATGGGAACATTGATGGATAAAGATAAGTGATTCCAAAAATGTGGAGTCATTGCTCAGACCATACCCGCTGCTGTGGTTCAGAAGCCTTTTGAAATGGTTTGTAAGAGCAATTTAGAAATATTTGAAAATTTGGGCTAAGGAAAGTCTAGAAGATTTTGAGCGGAGCTTGATGGACAGTTCTGGTCAGACCTCATAAGATCAGTTGTTGACAGGAATCTTGATAGTAAAGGTCAGATTCAGGAGGATTCACCTGACAACAGAGATTCTATTAGGAATTGGACTAGATGCTAAGACTATTGCATTCTGACAAACTCACAATTTGCCAGCTCAGCTTCTATTGTAGTCACCGTTTTGTTCAGCAAGATCCTGTCTTGAGGTCATTTCCCTGGTCATCTTTGTGCTCCCCTGATGAAGGTCTGTGCTGTCTGTGTTACACAGCAGTGATCCCATCATCAGAACGCTTAGGATGTATGGTGTCTTAAATTGTACAGGTTTTTTCAGCTTTTATTTAAATTGGTAAGCACACAAGGAAAAAGATTTCTCTGAACAGTTAATATCCTTTGTCAAAGTCAACATGATGTCATGTAAAAAAAAAAAAAAACTGGGATTTTAATCATGGCAGTATGAGAGACACCTGTAAGCCAAGAATATCACAAGTTCAAGACCAGTCTGGGCAATTTAGAGATGCAGTGAGACCCTGCTAATAAAAAGAAAAAAAAAAGAAAAAATGTTCTGGTGATGTAGCACAATATAGAAACCCTGGGTTCCTTTCCCGGCATGTCAAATGAAGCAATAAAAGCATAGATTAATTAATTAATAACAAATACACAGACCAATTTTGATCTTAAAAGGTTAATAGCATACAGAAGGAATTAGGGTGGTCGACAGCTGCTGGCCAAAGCTGCTGGCTGGTGTGACACTCTGCCGATGATTCTGTCACACGGGAGCCTGGAGCAAAGGAGCCAGCTAGCCCAGGTTACGCCCATGCTGCCCTGAGAAGCTGTTCACCAGGCCGGCAGACTGACGGAAAGACCTGCGGATACCTAGGGCCTTCCCTGCACTTCCCATCTGGCTATTACTAACACTTGCTCAGAACATTTGTCCAAGCGTTTACACTCAGCCGCCTTGTCATCATTCAGTGCCCTCAAGAGCTGACATACAATTACTCAGCTCAGAGAAAAAAAAGAAAACGATTTTACACAACTGCATGACACAAGATGGAGCTGTAGAATGCAGAATTCCTGCAAGAAATCTGCAGCAATGAAAGGCTACTGAATTCTGAGGTGACAGTACTCTTAATTGCTAGAAGGGGTTTGTGTATATTTTTGGTCAATTTTATTGTCTCTAGTATAGCTGAGAGATGTCTCAGGGAGTCAAAGGGGTAAAACAAAGTAGGAAAAATAAATTTTTGACATATAGACACATGTAATCAAATACTGAATTTGCCATAAAACTTGAATTATGAATTTCACAATAAATTCTTCATAACAAAGTTAAGAAAAAATGTGTGTATTCTCTAATTGATAACAATGCCCTTCAATATTTGTACCTTCTTAGAAACTAAACAACTGCATGACACAAGATGGTAGAAAGAGTTTAACTTATGACTTTCTTGACTTAGAAACGATTCTTCCATTTTTTGTGGGGGTATGAAATAATGATATATTTTGTTGCTCCCAGCAAACCCAAATGGTGTAATTCAAGTGAGAAAAACTTCTGCAAACTATATTAGTTTTATTTATTTTAATTGAGATCTACTGAAAAATGAATAAGTTAATATAAATTCTTATGCAATTTATTTAGTCAATTACCATATGCCTTTCAGAAATTTTGTTCTATTAGATTGTCCTGTAGAGTTTATGATGCTATATTCATATGAAGTAAATGTGAGCTTCCATAAGAAAAAAAACAATAAATTAAAATCATTCTGCCCCCCTGTTTACTTGTAATTTATTAAGTTGCTGCACTTTGGATAGAACTAAAATACTAGTTAGAAAAATAATTGTTTAACTTAAAATTATGTATGCTTCTGTTAGCAGAAAAATTATCTAGGCTAGAAAACATTACACATGCAAAGTAGTAAGTGTATGAAGAAAAAATTGCTAGTACATATTCTAAGTTGAAAACACATCAGCAATTCTACCTTTATTTATTTTTTTTTTAATTTGGTAAAGGGTCTTATTAAAAACAAAGATGTGACAGAAAAATATTTACAAAAATTGTTTTTCACAAATCCATTAGAAAGCAATGTTCTTTCTTCCTGATGCTTATGTTTGTGAATTAAATGTGCTTGTGAGAACTCATTATGAGCAGGTTAAATGTTATGTTTTCCATTTTGTGGGTAATGGTGCCTGGGACGCTGATTGTTTCTGGAGCCTCATGAAAGGACATCTGTGACTAGAACTGGACAAGCGCACATGATCAATTTGGTAACAACTTTACTAACAAAAATAACCTTAACTTTTCCATTAGAAATTTACAATTAAGTGTAATGTTAAATTGAGCCTTTGCTCATTGCATCTACTTTATAGCTTTTCTTTTCATTGCAGTTTTAGGTATGATTAGAAAGGCAGCAAAAATGGTTCATAAGCAAATGATACAAAATAAATTGTATGCATTAAATCATTAAGGTTAGAAGATAATAGTCCATTTTTCTCAACCCAATTGGATCAACAATCACAAGATAATGAATAAAAAAAGGTTTATCATTCTGTGTCCTAGCCACTTTCCAGTCACTGGGACGCGATACCAAATATTCTCAATCCAAAGGAGGGGATGCGTACATTTTTAGTGTGTGTGTGTGTGTGTGTGTGTGTGTGTGTGTGTGTATGAATTACAAACTCTATAACATGTTAAGGACATGGGTTTTGTGGAATCAATGCCTATTCACGCTCCCTCCATTTTTCAGATAAACATGATTTTATAATTTTTTCAGATATTCATTTCTTTCCTAAATGTTAACTGTGGCTCTTTCTACTCTATCACTTGTACTGGGGCCTTTTTATTCCATTATTTTTTGTGGATTTCATATGAAATGCAAGAATAGAAACTCCACTTGATCCAGCTTTCTTTTACCAGGCGTATTCTCAAAAGAAATAAAGTCAACACACCCAAAAGACACACGTGCATCCATGTTTACAGAAGCACAATTTATAATAGCCAAATCCTGGAAACCACCTACTTGCCCATCAGCAGAGGAATGCTTAAAGAAGAGGTTGTACTTATACACAATGGCATACTGCGCCACCATAAAGACAGATCTGCAATATTTGAATAAAAGTGAGATCACCTTGAGTCAATAATGCTCAGTGAAATGGACCAAGCACAAAGAACTGACGATGGATGGGTGTCTCTGTTACGAAATCCACAAAAATAACGGCGTCAAAAGGAGATGCGTGCTTTAGCTCCCTTGCCCCGGATCTCAATCCATTTCTGATGGGCCGGCAGTGCTGGGAGGGCCCAGGCAGTTGGAACTTATCCACAGAATGGCAAAAGAGAGTAGCGAGTACCGAAAGCAGCAGCAGCCAAGAACACATTTTTTTTTTCCAGACCAGACCCTCTGTGGTCCTCCATTTGGGCCGAGCCCCACCCCTTAGCAGCTAAGGGAATCCTCCATGGATTAGTACCGTGATGACTATACCATTCCCCTAAACCAATCACCTTCCAAACCTGTGAGGTCTACGGGAGGCATTTCAGATTGAAATCATAACACATTCTAACTGTCCTAACAAAATTTCAATTTTTCTATTCTTTAACACCTATCTCTCAGACATGCAACAATTGTGTTCTATAGTAAATTTCTGCACTACAGATTGTTGTGCAGGAAATCATACAAGTATTCTTTTATGTTTTTTTTCTTCTGCCCAAATAAATAGGTTTAATTTTTGTAGTGCATGACAATATTTTATTTAAATTGAATTTAGTTCGTGTTCTGAATATATCACACTTTAATCTATTCAGTCATTTGATTATTTCCTATTTGTGGCTATCAGAAAAAGGGACTGTTATTAACATGTGCTTATATGTCTTATGTAGAAATGCACTTTTTTTCCCCCTGGGAATTGTCTTTCCACTGCAGCTAGTGGAACCAAAAAGTCTTGCAGTGTTTGAGTGAGGTCTAGGAAGTTATCCACCTCCTGCTTCCTGTTCATTCTTTTTTTGGCCTTTGTAGTTATTTATGGAATTCAATAAACATGTCCTTGTCCTTAAGACTTGAAGGGACTCTCTGCAGGTGGCTCTTTCTCTCTGCAGTTCCTACTGTCCAAGACTTCGCCCCGTGAATTCTAGATGCATTTGCCTTCCTGAAATTAGTCTCCTTTACTAATAGTAGCAGGTGAACTGTATTGGGGGTTTTCAACAGCCTGAAATTTACTCACCTTGTAAGTTTAGTGAAATGAAGTGGGCATAGCTTTCACTGCTCACTGACAAACCGTCAGATTAAAATATTTTATCAGCTTCTCACTGTATCATCACTATCTTGGTATTAGTATCCCTTTGAAATTTGATTTATTTCCTGCTGACCCTCTGTCAAAAGGGCAAGTGGTAATACTCACATAATATGTAAATGGGCTGAGTTGGTACACAATCTTGTAACCCGAATGCTTTAGAAGGCTGAGCCATGAGAATTTTAAGTTCCAAACCAGGCCGGGCAATTTAGAAATGTAATGAGAGCTGCCTCTACATCATCAATAAAATTGGGCTGTGATACAGCTTACTGAGAAGGCCCTGGACTTGAATCTGGTGTAATAATAATAATAATGATAATAATAATAATAATAATAATAATAATACAATGTAAACATGATAAACAATGTAGTCATAATTTTCTTGTAATGTATGACAAAACTTATTATCAACTCTCATTCTGTTTAAGGAATTCTCAATTTGTTATCATATTTCAAGTCAAGTATAGATTCTGTTTTAAAATAAAAGGGACATCATACTTTACCATCTTGATAGCAAACACATTTATTTTTACACTTAAAATGTTATGGTCAGGGACTTTACCCAGCAACTTTTCACTGCAATTGTTTTAGGCAGCTACATGCAAACCATGTGCCTGGGAGTGAGAGAAAAGCATTATACAGGTGACTGTGAGGTGTTTCTCTTGGAGCTCACACCCTGATTTGGGAGAAAGAAATTTATAATAAAAGGTAAAGTTACAGAGTGAGAAATGTTAGGAAGCCATTAGTGTACAGGTTTTGATTTTTGAAGTTAACGTCTTATTTTCATGAGGCAAAATTACTTCACCCCAAACTCAGGGTCTGCTTATTAGCAATGAAATGTTCATGTAATAACTTATTCAATAACTATAAATAATTTTTGATTGTTATATTTTCATAGATATGCATTCCACTTTGCCTGTAAAAGAGTACATTTCAGGAACAGTGGCAGTATTTGCAGGAATGAAACATATGTGAAATCTATTTCATAAATATGTTAATTCCTATATCTTAACATTTTAATTTTTAGAGCAATTTTAAAATTAATATATAAACATAAATTCATTGAAAACATAAATATTTTGAAGTCAAAAGTCAGGTGCTTTGATGTGCTTCTGTTTTCTCCAATTTTATAATGTAAATGTCATAAAAATATTGATAGACTTTGTGAACAAATATACAAACTTGTTGCACTACAGTTTTACAAATTTTTGATAATAGATTCTATAAAATGCCTTAACATTTATTAAAGAATTATAAATTGTCAGGAAATCTATATTAAACTTGGTTATATAGTAATATCAATTGAATATGAGTATATAAATCAGAATTTGAATATTCTTACATGGAAATGTAATTCAAGATATGAGAAAATTGATATCATTATGAAAACACTGTGATCTCTATTGGTTCTGTACTCTTATTTTAAATTTATATACAATATTTTCAACAGAAAAAATGTTCATGTGGTAATCGAAGACATGATGTAGAAGAAACACACAAATAAAAAAAATTCTCAGATGACGGGAAATTGTACTGATAAATACTTTTAACCTTGGTGTTTTCAATGAAAAAATTACTAAGGAGAGATTTGGATGGCTTAATATAATAAAATATAAGTGCAAATTCATATACATAAAAGTTACAAAATTCATTTTGTCTATTAGTGTTATAGAAAAAGGTTCATATACTTTGACATTTATTTTTTTATTCAGTTTTTATTCAGTGTAATCAATTTTTATCCTTTCTTTGATATTTTGAGAGCAAATAAACATATCATTTTATTGTAAGTGGTTACACCTTGAATCCAAAAATAAACAAGATATAATGCAAAACAGTGTCTTGAACCCTTAAGAAATATAATCAGACTGCAATACACTGTAAGGATTAATGGAGTAAGCAGTATTTTAAGCAGTCTTGAGACTGATTTCCACGCAGAAAATGGCAAAATAGCAGTGTGACTTCGGCTATTTAAACCCAGTGCCCTTTAGATATCTTTATTCTCAGTAGCTCTGCATCAGTTCTTCAAGCTTGCAATGTTTCTTTTCCTTTTCTGAGGGGTCCACGCAAACACTCGTGGAGGGACTTCAAGCTGGCATTCGCCTCCCAGAATTTCCTTTTGCCAAGCAGATCACAATTCAGTTAAACGGACAGCGCCAGCGGTAGGACACGGCAGCGTGGCTTCAAAAGCTGTGGACATAATGCCCAATCTCCCAGGATTTCTCCAGGGACCGGCTGGAATGGCTCTTTTCTGGAACTTGACAGACCTCTGTTCTTTTCTCTCTGCCACTGTTGGAAAACTGAGTCAGAAGTTCCCCCTGGGAGCTTTGCTGTATTTGTAGGCATTGTGGTTTATCTCTCGGGACTTCTCCACAAGCTAGTGATTTTTAGTTAGGGGACAGAATAACTTTCCATTGTGTGTGTGTGTGCATTTTAATAAAAATGAAAGCAAAAACAGAGTATGAATAAGCAGAAGAATATGCTGTGATATTCCATTACATATTGAATTCATTTTTCATAACCATCAAGTCTTTGTGAATAGTTAACTGAAGACAGATCTGCTGTGAGCACTGGCACAGACAGGGTATGGTGCCTTGCCTTCTCCTCCGGGAGTTCCTCTCCATCGTCTTTGCCTCTACCTTCCACAGCCGTTGTGTTAGGTGAACAGACCCTATGTGCGTAGGGGTGTGCCTGTGTGTCGGGGTGTGCTTTGTAAGCCTACATGAATAATTTAAGTGCAAAAACAACATGAGAGCCCAAGAAAAATACAAATATCCTCTAGAAATACAGAAAATGAGAGAAATTGTTTCACTTTCACAAACCTATGACTTTTACTCATTGATAATATTACTTTTTTAGCTGAAAATAAAGCAAGAAAACATTAGCATATGACTAACCAGTTACTTTTCATCAAATATATGAATGAGATGTGCAATACTTTATTGATTAATACTAGTTTTGGTCTTTTGCTTACAAGTATTACTACAATTATACATTTGAAGAAGAATTTATGTAGTATATTCTTTAGGTCCAAGTCGCAAAGACCAAAGTACAGACTCAAAGAAAATGTTCTCATTTATAGATGCGTTTCATACTGTCATTTGTTCATTAATTCACTCGCTAAAATAGTTATCAGATATTTCCTGTGTACCACCCACTGCTGAGGATAGTAAGCAGTATAGGAATTCTACATTTCCATGTGATTGTCTGTCCAAATATATGTAAATATATATTCTTTAGAAAATGGAGTTCAATGACAAGAAGAAAAAAATGAAAGAAGTCATAGAGGATATTGTATATAGGTTGTTGGGTAGTTTTCTTCAGAAGGGTCATATGTGTCACTTAAAGAAGGAAAGAGAGGAGGCCATGAGGATGACTATATGGGGACTGCCCCACAGAGATAAGGACCATAGAGTGCAAAGAGTCTGAGCTACTGGCAGATATTATAATGAAAGACGACGAAAGAGCTCAATAGAGCTGCAGATGTCTTGGAGCCTGGGAGAGAGATGGGAGGTAAGGTGTGAGAAATCAGATCTCTCAGGAACTCATAGACCTTGTGCTGAGTGGAAAATAATAATAGGGTTTGCGTTGTATTTTAAAATTCTTTACTATATTAATTTTCAACTAGCAAATGAATGGAATTTGTACATGTTTCAATGGTCCCTATGGTTGCACAAAGGGTGATCACCTGGCATCTGTCTTTGTGGGTTCTGGTTCTCATTCAGTTTGTAGAAAAATATAAGAAGACAAGAGATGAAGAAGGTAGCAAAAGGAAAATTCCTGATGCCCTGAGGTGGAGGCCTCTGTTGCCTCCCTAAACCTCTTTCTCCCTGTTGTCTTCCTGTTAGGTCTGGAGATCATGCAGGTGACTTGAATCTGTGATTGGATCCTCTGCTTATGTTCACGAGCACAGAAGGACATTCCTGCCTCTGGGACACGGAACCATGTGCTGCCACCATCTTAAATATAATAAAGAACAGGGACGTGAGATCCAATGTCTTTTCCCTCCTTTGTTCCCTTGTGGCATGTGTACCCAGCGGGGAACAAAGAGGGACAAAGTACCTAGAAGTGGGTAGGATGCAAGGACCTGAAAACTGGTTTCTATCTTAGTCCGTGGTTAATTTTGCTACAGTTTTGTCCTCTGAGAATCAGCTTTTCCAGTCTGACCTGCCTATCCTGTCCACTTTCCTAACATTACAATCAGCTTGTTCACTGTATCAGAGAGAGAACAAGAGCCAAGAAGAAAGTTTGTACACTTAAATGTGAAGATAAATGTGCACATACACCTATCTCTGCACATATAACAGTCTGCCATGCAGTCTATCAAAGTGTCAAATAGGCTTGTCATAGAGAATTCTCTTAACCAACTGTGGTTAGTAAAGTAAGGAAGAGAAGATTTGGAAGCCTAGGGAAATCTAACTGCACCAGCAAGGATCCCTGGAGGACTAGCTGAAACTTACATCTGTTCTTGGTGCACCTCACATTGGTGAAGGTCATCCTGCAGACGCAAAGGCTTTGTGTCAAGTTGATGAACATTCACATCTGGCCCAGGAGTTAGGAAGGCAGCATATTCCCAGATGCTGCATTATGTCAGCCAAGTGTTTCAGCAGATAAGTACCATTGGATGTCCAAAATGAAATGGCTGCTTCCTGCTTTCTGTTGTCAAAAGCACTCTAGTATTCAGCTCTACCTGGAAACTTAGAATTCTGATAAGTAGGTCAGCCTCATTATATTGACAAAGCCAACAGCGACAATGTCATCCATACATTCATGCACTTATGTTTATTTAACAAATACTTACTTCTAAACTCTGTATTTTTATCACGCTCAAATTATGGTCACCGATTGGAGGTTTGTGATGCAAAGTCTGAGTCTGAGCTGCCAGAGTCATATGTTGAGTAATGATCTACTCCTGTCATCGTCCCAGTGGAAACTGAAATACACACAACACAGAGCCTTTTCCTTCAGCTTAGGGTCTGCCAGATCTTTGGATCTAACCAGAACATGTACCTGCATCACTGTCTTTTTTTTTTTTCTTCGAAGTCTGTTCTCAAATATTATCTACTAAACATTACATCCTTATCATAACACCTGATTTTGGAATCAGAGCAATATTCTCTTCTTTGTAATATGCTGTTGTCAGACTTCAAATAGGCCTCCACCCTTTGTGTTTTTTTTTTTCTGATAAAATTTGTAAAGTGGAAACATTTATTATTTACTTCAAAGCGATGCCCATATATACCCCTGATTAGCACAATCCTCATCCCCACATTAATCTGAAATAGATGCCTAAGTGGTTTACAGTTGGTGACAGATATAAATTATTTTGGATTTGATTTTCTGATCTCTGTAACTCAGCTTTTCCAAACCCTTCTACTTTTTTTTACCACTTTGTTTTCATCAAGCTTGGTAAATATTTATAGGAGTTCAACGTCCTATCTTTAAATACACTCAGAGATTTCTGATCTCTGTAGGTCATTTTATATAAAACAGAGAGCAAAAGAGTTGACATAGCCTCGGAACAAAACCCTAAATGTATTGTTCTTCCCGTATAATATAAATACACATGATTGATGCCTCTATATTTTTGTTGAAAAAGAAAGAAAATGCCAAATCATTGGTCAAGTACCATATGCTTGATGTTGTATTGATCTTCTCTAGTAAAAATATTGATACCAACACAACATATTTAATTGTGACTACTGGGTGACTGCATTGAGTTTTTAGCAGCCCACAGCCATCAGCTAGAATCCAGATCATTTGAATGTGGTCAAACTGCAGAATTAATTAGAGAACTTTCTCTTACAGGGGCAGTTCCTGGGTTATTTATTTTTTAGATTCACCTTATTTTTATCTTTACAAACTTTAATAAGAACTTTAGAGTCCTTTTTATACTAGACAACTGCCCTACCTCTGAGATACATCCTCAGCCAGGATTTATTTTACAATATCAAAGATCCTAGTGTTAGCTATCTGGATATTGTTCAGGTTATAGAATAAACAGAAAACATATCTCTAGGATTTATCTGTAAGATTCTCACACTTTTATTTGTTTAAATCTGTTTTATTTTATTTTTTAAAATCTGTTTTTGATCTACATATATATTTTTCTCCCTGATTAAAATTTTGAAGGTTTGGTAGCTCTTGCACACTCTATGTTAGTTTTATTGCTAGATATTTATCTTGTTTTGTTACTGAAAATAGTATTGGACTTTCTGTTTTATTGTATACACACTTTAGTGATTTTCACCATATGCCCAACAGAAAATACTGCGTTCTGATCATTTATTTGTACAAAGAACAAAGATCAATTAATGTATTACCCATTAAATTTGATGGCCTTTTGCCATTCTTCAGTGAACTTCATACTTTTTTCACTCATAGAAGGATTTGTCTTTATTGACAAAAAACTGATCAAGATACTGATTTGCGCCTCATCTGAATTCATTTTCTTTCTGAATTGGTAATTACAGACTGCATATTTAAGTGGGATGTCTATAAACATCACCTTATTTTTATCATGGCCTCCTTAGTGTCCTGTACATTATCATCTTTTATTCTATAAATTAATCTATTTAGTAACTTTTGTTTGCCAAATTCACACATACTGTCAGCTATATGAATATGTAAATTATGTATATATAAATAAAGCCAACATTGGAAATACAATCTCACATTTAATTAAATTGCAGCATTGATTCAAGAGGAAAAAGTTGAACAGTTTTTATTATATTTTTAAGTGGGTTAAATTTATATTTTAGCTAAATCAAGAAACCATACATTTTCAGAATTTAATTTTCATTTTTTAATACTGTAAGATTTGTGCCACTGTCCACAGACTCAAGGAACCACCATTCAAAGATTTCAAGTTGTTTTCTTCAAATATAAAGAAAAAAGAAAGAAAAAAAAAGCAATCTTTCAGTAAAAAATAGTTCCAATGACATTTCAAACATCAAAACTAAACTAAAAAAATCTCATTTTAACCATAATAATAAGAGCAAAAATGTTTATAACATTGGCAAGAAAATCATTTAGTGAAATTTTTTAAAAGAAAATTAGTCCTTTGGTCCTTGAATTTTATGCTTACTTTCTGTATGAATAAACCTGGCAAGGAATGGTAGCTGATTATATAGGTTAAAAAAAATCAGAGAGCATGAATATTAACATTGTTCTGACCTCCACTAATAGGCTTATATTTTATAACTAGCATTTAACTCATTCTCTTATCTGTTAAACATGTTACTGGAGAAAACTAGTATTTTCAGTGTTTATATAAACCAAGCATTATTCTATGTGATGTTTCCCATTGAAATAATAAAGACTATAAATTATGAATAAACTGAAACATATTTTGCACTGAAAGCATGTACATATTTTAAATTAAAATTAACTTAGGGAATGAGTAATTAGATCTCTGCAGTATCTTAGGTACTGTATGCATGTATGTTTAGGTGTATCTTTCTCCACGTGTGCCAAAAACTTAACCTAGTTTTTATTGTGCAATAAAATTGGAAATAAGCAAATAGAATAGAGAGGGTAAGGGACAGGAGGTTAAGGGGAACGTGACAGATTTCTACAGTTAAGGATTTTATAGCTATTCTTTAGAAATGTCCAATTCCATATTGATTTTAATATATATGGAATTTTAAGCAAAGTGTGTTCGAGAGTAGGTAATATTGAGCTGGAGGAATACATCTGTGGTGAAAGACTTGCTTAACAAGTTAAAGGCTCTGGGTTCAATTCCGTAGCACCACATAAACTGGGCATGATGGTTCATGCCTGTAATCCTAGCACTCCCAGGGCTGAGACAGGAGGTTGCCATGAGTTCAAGGCCAGTCTGTGCTTCATAGTGAGTTTAAGACCAGCCTAGACTAGAAAGCAAAACCTGTCGCAGGGGAAAAAAAAAAATGGGGAGTCAAATTTTGTGTCTTGTCCCAATTTTTTTTTCCTCTGAGATAGTAAGAAAACTATAGATCTTCATCAATTTTCATATCTTCATTCGTGCAGACAGTAAATAAGATGTCTGTCTCACAGAACCAAAGTGAGAAAATCAATTCAATTCCCTAAAGCTTTGTGTAGCATAGTAAGCTTTAATAAACTTAAGCAAATTCTTAAGAGAACATACGCTTAAGTGCAAATAATTTCCAGTTACTTTTACTCATTGCTGTGTAAAATATTAAAGTCTACCCTCACTTAAAGAGTACAAAAGGCAGAGAAATCATTTTAGCTGTCATAACAATCACTTAACTAAGTGTAAATCCTTCTCATTCATGTGTTATTGGAATTTATAACATTTCTTAAAGTCAAAACTTGAGTCATGATCTGGGGGCATAGCTCAGTGGTTAGAGCATTTGTCTAGCAAGCTCAAGGATGTGGGTTTGATTACCCACATGTAAGCGCAGTGGTGTAGGCCTATAATCTTAGCATTCAGGAGGTGGAGGTAGAAAGATTACCTAGTGTTTAAAGCCAGCCTGGGCTAAACAGTGAATTCAGAACCAGCTTGGACTACAGAGCCAAAACCCTGTCTCAAAAACAATCAAGCAAACAACATAAAAGACAACAAAACCTTAAATCACTGGGTTGTACAAATTAGACAAATGTATATGGAATGAGTTGAAAGTTTGAATAAAAGCTTATAAATGTGATCCATGTGTGGATGTGTTGGAATAGTGCTTAAATTAAGAACACGTTTTTATGATAACACTGGTTTTCTCTAAAAACCAAAACTATTATGACAAACATCTAATGAATGCTATATGAGTAAAAAAAATGAAGAAAATGATAAAGTAGCTCAATGATGCATGAGATGAACATAGGAAAATATTTTGAAATGTTCAATAAAACAGGTCATAACTTGTTTGGACCACTATTTTATTGGAGAGTTTATTCTTAAAATTGTTTAGAATTATTCACATCAACATTAGTGTATTGCATTCTTCAAGCAAATTTATGCAGCAAAATTAATTTCTAAAGTATTACTAAAAATACATTATAGTTATAAGCCAGCAAAGGCATCAATGCCATTTTTAGAACAAATGAAACTTGTGTACTTTGTCAAACTCTTCCACAAACACCATGAAATAAAGAAATTATTTCAAAGAATTAGTGTTAAAAATTCAGTATCTCTTTCAAAATCTGAGCAATATAAATAAATAAGGAGGTTTAGTTGTCATGAAAGAATGCTATTTGTCAAATATTGATTTCTCCTTGTGAGATAGGCATTGGAAATATATGTAAGAGGGCCTTGCATGATAATAGGGATTACAAACATGGCTTCTACATCGATCTGTGTGTGTTTACACAGTTTTGGCCCCATGTGATCTTTGAGTCGTAAGTTTTGTTCTTTATTCCACCTATGAGGGACCAGAGCTTGCTATTCTTTGACATTTCTTCATTAGTGGTGACACCTGTGGACCTTAGAGAAATGCCAAAGACACTCTGATGTTATGAAAGTAAATTTGCCTTTTATTTTCATTCATACTTTTCAGGAGGAGTTGACTTTTACAATAATATCTAATATCCCAGCTTTTGCAATTCACAGAGGCTGAGGAAAGTTCTTTGTGTTTAATGTTTCAAAAATAATAACACTTCATCTGTCTACGAATAATGTTAGCTGCAAAGAGCAATGCAACTAGGATCATAGTAATCATGTCTATTCTTGTTCGGAAAGGACAATGGGACAGCTGATTTTTGACTTATCTTTTTGTGAGGCCTCTACTTGCTATTCTTTCCCTAAAAAGGAAGTGAGATGGTAAAGCGAATGAAGCTGGGTAATGGCATCGCAGTCATTTAACGGTATCATATATACATTACTGTATCACTGCAACTGTTGAAGATAACAGTTTAGAGAGCTGGAAGCATAGTTCTATGGTTAGAGTGCTTACCTAGCATGTGCAAAGCCCTAGGTTTGATTCCCCAGCACCATATCAGCCAGCTGTGCTACACACCCCAAATCCCAACACCCAGAAGGCTGAAGCAGAGGATTTATGTGAGGACCAGCCTGCACGGTAGAATGAGACCTTGCCTTATTTTTTAAAAAATACATTTGAAGAAGCAGAAATGTGAATAAACTTATTGAAATGGCATTTTATTAGATATATGAACTATAAATGCTCCTTTAAAAAATCTACATTTTATGTCTCTTCTCTATTTGGAGTTCTAAAATGTTTCATTTTAATAAAAACAGAATACCAAAATCTCCTCCTGTGTAAGTCTCTCCCAAGTGTTGGGATTCTAGGTGGGCACCCTTCCTGAATCCTGCTAGTTTTCCCTTTCCTCCTCACTGGGATTTCACCGTTGGCTCCTGTCTGGCCATTTGTCCTTCACGTTACCCTAACATGATTTCTCTCTCTAGATCAAATGCCTTGCTTTTTCTAGTCTGATTCCTAACATGTTATTCTTAATAATTTGTTCAAAAGTTTTTTTCTTGATCCATCCCAAGATGACCATGAAGTCGAAAATTATTTTTTCTAAAGTGTCTTCTTATCTTTTCCTGGCCAAGGATGGCTCATTCTTTCTGTCCTTGTCATGCCCTTTGTTACCTATGCATCATTCTTTAGAATTCTGTACAATTTAATCAAGTTTTAAGAATATTATCCAACTGCTACATGCCATTGTCCACATAATAGATTATTAGCTTCATGAGGATCATTGGTTATTTTCTTCACAATCGCATTTAAAGAGCCCTTAATGGTGCCTGACATGTAGTAGACACCTCATCTGTCCATTGTTTTAGCAAAACTTACTGAACACTGTAGAATGCCAGACATTAATTTATATACTTGGCCTCAACCATTGATCAAAACAGGACAACATTTTCTACTGCAGTGGACAGTAAATTCCATTCAGGTGGATAAAACAATAAACACTATACAAGTAGAAGATGAATTAGATGTTGTTTCTGGTGTAGGGCTAGGTATAGTGATATTGATTGACTCAAAAGTCACCAAAAATAGATAGAAATAATAGGAAAAATTGTTGATATTAACTCTAAGAATGTGTTCATATGTTTGCTAGGTAAATTGAATGAAAGCAAGATACATATACATATTATATATGTACATATATAAAATATATGATCAAAATTGTTAATAATGACAACTTCCTCAAAATGATGTAAAACTACAAATATAGGTTCTAATTTCTAATAAAGTAATATTCTCTTGAACATAAATGATACTTTTATGAAGACAGGTAACATTAATTTTTATTAGCCAAAAGAGAATGAGTTATTTACTTATTACAAGTGAACAGAAAAATATATCTGAAATAAGCAAACATAGAAAAGCCAAATGAACCCATCAAAGTTAATAACAGTTTTATAGGGCATATGAGTCTCAGGGACATAGTTTCTAAATTTCTATCCTTCACAGAAAAATAAGGCAAACTATGGAAGATAAAGATGATTTCAGCACATCCTCCAAGACACATGTAAGCCACGAATTAGAAATGTTACCTTTCAAGATCAGAAACTCAGTAATATTGGCATCTAAGCAGAAGTATTTATTGTTACATTTTGGTTAATAATCAGGATAAAATGTGGCAGAGATTGATTTCCATCTAATACAGATGTATCACGACATAGATTGATTTGTATGTACTTATCTATCTCCTGAAACATTTCTTCAAATGGAGACTATTTAGGAAGAATTCACAGAGTGCAGGAACTAGGAAAAAAGCAATAATCTGTATATAAGAACTGTAATAAAATAAATGAAAAGATGTATCATAAAATCTTGTTCTGCACAAAGGTGGTTTATACTCTTTCTAAAGTGTAAAAGTAAATGTTTACAAGGATACACCCTTGTCTCATAATTGCTAACTTAATGTATACTGAATAGGGGAAACAAAAGAGAAATGACTTGCCGTGAGCCATATGCTATATACATAACTAGAACAAAGCAGTCATTCTCAAACTATCAAATTATTTTGTTTCATGAAGGAAGAATTTGAAAACAACTTATGGTAAGCAGAAAACTAGCTTCCAGAAATATCTGCTAATCCCTAAAACCCATGAATGTGCTTTGTTAGCTGGGAAAAGGCACTTTGCGTTGTGATTAAAGTAAAAAGACTTGAAATGAGGAAAGTATCCAGGATGGGTTTGCTTGTTGGATCTCCTAAGTGTATCACAGAAAGATAGAAAGCACCTGGCTTGATGTGGCCGAAAGGAAACCAGTGAGTTAAGTGTACAAGCAGCCTGTAGAATTTGGAAAAGACTGAAACCAATTCTCTCCCAGAACTACTGGAAAAGGAATGCATATCAACTCATATCTTGGTTAGAGACCAGTGATCCATATTAGAGTCCTAACCTACACAACTTTAAGATAACAGATATTTTTAAATATACAGCTGAGTTGGTAGCAACATGTGAGCATTAAAAAGCTAACCCACTATTGTAACAATTGTTTTTGATTATTATATCGTTTAGTTTAGTGCATTTGTATCAGAGGTTTTGAAGAATCAGATGAGCGTGAGCAGCACATTTGCTAATGTAATTCAATACTTCGCTGCATTCAAACATCTCTATTAGGAACTTTCCTACGTTCTCCTTACCTCAAGTTCAAATTTGTTTTTATTTGTTTGTGTATTTCATGTTAAATTTGGATCAAAACCCAAGTGTTACAGTACATTCCTATAATCCTTTATTATGGTAGTCTGAGGCAAGAAATCCCAAGTTCTAGACTACCCTGGGCAATTTAGCAATTCACTTAAAGCCTGTAAGGGTAGAAAAATATAGATGATGTAGCTTCACATAAAATCCCTGAGTTCATTCATAAGTACTGCAAAAGTAAAAGGACCCAAAAGATTAAACTAAAATATACAGTGCAAAATGGACAATCATAAAACACATTTGGCAATGCATGTTCAAAAGTACTTCTTGGGAGAGTATTGTCCTTATTAGGGAAGCTTAAAGTATTAAATTATAATCCTTTAAAATATATAATATCTTATTGAACATTTCTAAAAGCAATTTTAAATTTCCTGCTATATTAGGACATACTGAATAAAAATTCATCTTTTTCTAAATCTCAGAAGGTTATTAGTCAGTGTTTCATTGCTGGTATAACATATTTAATATTTACAGCTTAAAAGAGGAAGGATTTATCTTTGCTCATGATTTTAGGGCTTTCAGTCAGAAATTCACTGACCCCAAATCTGAAACATAAAGGAAGACGGAATGGTGGAAGGAAGCTCTTCAGCTCATGATGTCTGGGGAGCAGAAAACAGGACAGGCCCTGAAAAGAAGGGGCCAGGGCCTGCACGTAATCTCCATGATCACACTTTTCTGAATCCCTTACACACAACCAGAATGCATGTTGTCATGACCCTAGATGTCTCTCAAGCCAATCAGTTTAAAAATCAAAATTAATCAAGACAAGAGGTTAATAAATTTTGTTCTGGGCTCAGAAACACACGATTGTGATGGATATAGAAAAAGTCAAATTATCCATCCAAGGTTTTAAATGATAAAAAAATTAGAAGAAATAGAGAAGTCAGGCTTTTGGAGATTAGATCAAAGTGCACCCTTATTACACTGTGGCGATGGGTGTCATTGTGTCTTTTTTATTTTTCCCCATTTTACGGATATGTGTAAGCGCAAAATTTAAGGTTTACAATACAGTTGAGCATTTTTGTGCACCTAAGTATCTTGTCAAGGTGATGAGGACTTTCCCTCTCCTTTTGTCCCTCCCCCTGCCCACCCCTATCACCCTCCCCACCCTACCCCCCTGGTTCACTTTGTGTTTTGTTTTAAGTTCCATAACAGTTGTGCTCTGGGTCTCTCATATCAGAGAGACCACTCGATGTTTCACCTTCTGCTTCTGACTCACTTCACTGAGCGTGACGTTCTCAAGTTTCTTATCTATGCCTGAGACTTCGTGCAGGTCTAAACCATAATGATGAAGGCAGAGGGAATTCTTGACATAAGAAACTTTAAACATCAAAACACTCAGAGAGTAATGTTGGTATTTACAGTTACTTTTAACAGTATATATAGTGGGACTTGTGAGTAAAAAGGAGCAGAATGGAAATAATTGAATAATCTGTAATTTGGCTGGGAAGAAAACACATTCTCTTTTGGCCAAGGAAGCACTGGCAAAAAGTTTTCAGTTATTAGTTTCAATAAAATCAAGTCAAGTTATTGGGACCAGGAAAGATGCCGGAAGAGTATCTTAGGGATCTGCAAGGCCACTCACTCATCACAGACTCAAAAATGTAGAAATTGAAAAATGTATTTTAAAGGTTTTTCCAGAGGGGGAAAAATGTATCAGAAGGGAGCACTGTGGTGTTCTGCATGCCCCAAATTATGCAATTATTTTCACAGTATTTTTCCCCCTATATTCAGCCAATAATGGACTTAAAACCTCTGTGGCTTTGATCCAGGTGGGCCTGGATACAGCTTATACTGGTTGCTCATAGGATGCTGTTTTTGCAAGTATGAGAGATGTTAAGATTATGGGTTCATGGTGGCTAGCACTGCCATTTCAAAGAAAAGCTTGGGAGCCAAGGCAGTGTATTGCAGTGTCCTATTAAGCAGCCCTAGAGGATGCTTGAGCAAGGAGCTATGAGAGTGAGACTTAAGCTCTGGTGGAAACTCCAGGAAGTTAGACAGGAAAGCAATAAAAAGTTGCTGCTGTGGGAAGCAGTAGGAAGTGTTGAAAACCTTTGAAGACAGAGGTTGTAGGCTGAAACAACAAAGTGACACACCTAGGTCTCTCTAACCCACCAGGATTCCACATCTTGAAATAGAGTGTCCCGTTGCTGGACATGGTATTTGACAATTTAGTACTGGCCTTGAAGGATTTCAATCTTTCTATGAGTTAATTCATTTCTATTTTTCTGTTTTATTTTTGTGGTGTAGGCATGTTTATCTCAAGACAGTTCAGCGATTCATATCCTGTAAGGGTGCATCTTCCTTTTTACTTGACAATACCATGCAGCTGAAAACACAGAGGAAGCTTTAGCCTTGGTCTTTTAATCACGGCTGGAACAGTTAAGACTGGCTTTGGGTAGAATGCATTTTGATGTGCAGTGGAATGGTCATGGGCCTTCGGAAAACAAAGACAGAAAGCTATAATTTCAGTATACAATGTTCTCAAATAAAAATGTGGTCAAAGATTTGTCTCCAGACAAGTGCTACTGGGAACTGTTAGAACCTTACCAGATTGGGCTTATGTAGTGGTATTAAGGTGACAGATGGCGCCAACCACATCATTACTCTTTTGCCTACTCACTCCCCCCATTCTTTCGTTTGTTTATTTGTTTGGGGGGTTTCTTTGGAAAAAAAAATCAATCTGGAGTACCAAAAAACCATTCGTGAACTGAAACTTTCAAAATCATAAGTGACTAAAGAGCACTCTCTCTACATACTTGTCACCTCATATACTTGTTACAGGGACAGAAAGATGAGTAGTACCACAAGGCATTATAAATTTTGCAAATATATTTAAAATTAAAAGATATTTTAATTAATTTTCTTTATGACTTTGCATTTTTAGTGACATTCTTTGACCTTAAGATATTTCCTTAACACACAGATAGGATGATTTTGCCACAAAATGCACTGAGTTGTTTAACGCACATTTCTGTCAGTATGGGCATCCCCAGGAAAACTGATTAATGTATGTAACAGAAAAAAAAAAATCTTTTTCTACCTACAACAGAATTATGTACAAAATAATCTCAGTAATCTCTCTAGAGGCCACAAGATCAGAAAGTGAGAATTATTTATCCTAATATAAATCTAAAATTGATTGGATATCAGGCCTCACACATAAAAACATACTGTGTATATACTGTGTGTAAAGTCGAGTCGAAAATGAGGTATGTATCTAAGTTTGTGACAGAGACTATTGAAAAAAGACAAAAATACTAAATGTTCTAATAGATCAACATGAGCTGTTGAATGATGTTCATGCAGATGGTATTAAACGTTACATCCACTAACCGGTGCTTCTGGATATGTCTGAAAATAAAATAGCAGTAGCAAAAATTAGAAAATCTTCCTATGAATAATTTTCAATTATTGGAAGCTTACAATTTTAATTATAAGCTAATATCTTCAAAAGGGACATTATAATTAACTTAAGCAGTCTGAAAGGCCTAGAAAAATCAGATTAAATTCTGACTCAATTAGCACAAATATTAGCTGTTGGAACCAGTAGAACTCCAGTGGTAAATAAGACATGTAAAATCCTGCCATATATGTTGATCACACAAACAAGTAAAATGACTTAAAACTAAAATAAATAAGAGGTAAATAAGTAGATATTTAAATAACAATACAGTAATGGGTAATGTGTATATTTTATTAATTTTTATTTACTTATTTATTGAGACAAGGTCTAATTCTGTACCTCAGGCTGATCCTGAACTCATTATGTAGTCAGACTAGCCCTGGACTCAATGGCAATCCTCCTGCCTCAGTTTCCTGAGTGCTGGGATAGCAGGTGTGTGTTCCCATGCCTGGCTTATGCGGTGCTGGGGAATAAAACTCAGGAACTTAGTGATTGGAAGCCACTTCTTAATTACTGAGTAATTCCTGCAGCCCACATATATATATTTAAAAATTAATTATTTACAATTAAATAAAACAGCAGGCTGTCTATATATATATATATATGTGTGTGTGTGTGTGTGTGTGTGTGTGTGTGTGTGTCTACATATAAACATATATACCTATACTTATTATGCTACATGATATTATACATATATGTGTGTGTGTTTATAATATATATATTATATATATATATATATAATATCTATCTATCTATCTATATATATATATATAAGGTTATGTGACTTTGGAAGTGTGTCTTTTGTCTTAAGGTTTATCTGGTAGCAGAATTCACAAAATATAAATTAAAAATTATAAAATTATGAAATACACCAAAAACTTTGATTTATTTAATTGATTAGATAACTTTTGACCATCCCATTGTTATCTGTAATTTAGTACCAGTGCCCTAGATACTAAGGTTTTTGAAAAAATTAAAGAGTGTATAAACACATAAGTAAACATAAATGATTTTGTAAGATGGGTTAATCAGAGCTTAGAAAAGGATTGTGTTTGAGTAGTATCAAAACCCAGTGAAAGAGAATACAAGTTGACGCAGTACGAAGGTGTACTTCAGTAGATATTAGAAAGAGAAAATCAAATACAGTGGGCCTTGGAACTGAGGAAAACAGAATGCATAATTACAAGTGATCAGTTTTGAATTATATGTAAAGTATAATCTCTGCTGAACAAAGGAAATTTCTCGGCACACTTAAATAATCAAAATGTTGTTTCAACGTATTTGCCACAACCCCTCTTAGTGAATTCTTGCTTAAAATGCAACTTATCTTTTGTTCTGCTTTCAAAAATCTTCTAGAGCTTTCTTGTTTTTACTTTATGAATAGCATTCCCGATATAATATATTCTATTATTTTGTTCATGACCTTTTCTGTAAATTATGTTTTATGAAAACATTTCTATTCATTCAGATTGGTTTATTGTAGACAATTAAATAACAATGATTTATAGATACATCATCAGGAATATTATTAAAGCACATCAGATATTCAGAAAATAAATTATTATATTGTCAGCCAGAAATTGTTTTCTTATGATAATAGAAATAAAAACATTTTCCTGTACTCATATCAGTTTCTCAGTCATGTACTTGAAACATCTCATTTTCAAATGAAGAACCTGATTCTTAAATTGCCTAAGGATGTTGAGAAGCCAGCTCACATCTGTCCTCAGACAGTAAGGCCAATCTCCAATGCGCTGCTTAATGTAAAGTTACAGGAATACTTTCTACCTATAGTTGATACTCTTCCCCAGTTGCAATACCAGAAGACCTGGTCCAACCATGGACTCTGCTTAACATCCACACAGTCCCTTCTACCTACCCTGTGTGTTACTCTGCGAGAAATAGCAAAACTTCCCTAGACTGCTTCTATCCAAGCTTTTGTTCCATTGTTTTTGGATATCTCACTGTGTACTTTTCTTCCTTCACTTTTTCCTTGCTTTTTTCTTCTGTGTTGGAATTTTTCCCCGGCCCTTTTGAAACATCTGGCCTCTGGCTAGACCCATTTCCTCTTTCTCTATTTCTCTCTCTTTATGAGTCCATTTTCAGAATTATTTCCCCTAGGAAGAGGTATAGATTTGATGATGACAATTATAATAACACCAAAACATCTGAAAACTCAATTTTCTTAATAATGTTTAAATCTAAGGCTAGAGGAATAGCACAGCGGTTAGAGATCTTGCCTAACAAGCACAAGACCCTGAGCTTAGTTGCCCAGAGCCTCATGATCTGAGTATTGTGGTACATGCCTGCCATCCCAGTGCTTGGACTCTGAGGTAGGAGGAATGATGTTGACTGTCAGGTCAGCCTGAGCTCCAGTGAGACCCTGTCTGAAGAAAAAAAAAAATCTCACCAATCTCCTCAAGCCAAACTAAACCAACCAGCCAACAAACTAACCAACCAACCAACCAGAATAACAAAAAAAAAAAAAAAAAAAAAAAAAAAAAAAAAAAAAAAAAAAAAAAAAAAAAACATTTT
>PVKB01006175.1:0-25978 GCA_004027205.1 Ctenodactylus gundi | reverse complement strand
CCCTAGACTGCTTCTATCCAAGCTTTTGTTCCATTATTTTTGGATATCTCACTGTGTACTTTTCTTCCTTCACTTTTTCCTTGCTTTTTTCTTCTGTGTTGGAATTTTTCCTCGGCCCTTTTGAAACATCTGGCCTCTGGCTAGACCCATTTCCTCTTTCTCTATTTCTCTCTCTTTATGAGTCCATTTTCAGAATTATTTCCCCTAGGAAGAGGTATAGATTTGATGATGACAATTATAATAACACCAAAACATCTGAAAACTCAATTTTCTTAATAATGTTTAAATCTAAGGCTAGAGGAATAGCACAGTGGTTAGCGATCTTGCCTAACAAGCACAAGACCCTGAGCTTAGTTGCCCAGAGCCTCATGATCTGAGTATCGTGGTACATGCCTGCCATCCCAGTGCTTGGACTCTGAGGTAGGAGGAATGATGTTGACTGTCGGGTCAGCCTGAGCTCCAGAGTGAGACCCTGTCTGAAGAAAAAAAAAAAATCTCACCAATCTCCTCAAGCCAAACTAAACCAACCAGCCAACAAACTAACCAACCAACCAACCAACCAGAATAACAAAAAAAAAAAAAAAAAAAAAATCACTCTTTTTCTAATTAACCAGAAATTTTCATTTCCAAGTTAATTTACCTTGTGGACTGCCATTTTTTTTTTTTTTTGGTCTCTATTGGTGATTGTTTCATTCCCATTTTTGATTCCTTGATTTCTGAATGATATAAATGATGTTGTAATTGTTTCAGTATTTCCAAAGAACCCTCAGCTCTGTGGGGTTATCCTTTCTCTCTACTACTGTTATTGGCTAGCCAGGCACTGACTGATACAGATCCAACAACACAGAACTCCCGAGGGAAGTTTGAATATTCTAACAGCAGTTGAACAGCTGTCTCGGGAAGTAATGTTTCTACATTTCACAGCTTGCAGCCGCACTATTAATACCATTTTACTTCTCTAATGGAGGTAATTCTTAAACACCACAAATTCTAATTATTTGAACAGCAGTGGGCCTTACTTCATATCAGTCCTTCGGAAAACAAAAGGACTTCATAGCTTGAAATAGAATGCACAGGAGGGGCCCTCCCCTTTTATGTGATGATGAACGTCAGTTCCGGAAATACTGCTGCCTCAGAGGTGATGATTATCCCTGTGGGCTCCGGCAGCGTCCCTGCTGCTACAGGGTGGTGCGGTTACCAAACTCAAACTGTCTAGCATCTCCCTCTACCCACCATGCTCATATGTTCCCAAATTATCTCATCACCGCTTTATTTTGGGAGAGTGGATTAACAGGTTATGAATCATGCTTGTCCTTTTAAACTTTCTACTTTAAAGGGAAACATCCCACTGGCCTGTTGTACATGCATTTCTCCCAGAGGAATTTTTGTTCTGAAATATGAATGTAATTGTTCTAGCTATTCATATTATTCTTTCTCTAAAAGTTCTAAAGAAATGTGCATATACAATTTTTAAAATACTATTCAAATATGATATTTCATATCTTTGCTGGTCAGCTTTCTTTTCTCTGTGCATCTCATTTCAAGCAGATCAGTACAGATCTCTCAGTAGTACTGCCTATAGTGTGTGCATGTGTCCTGTGTGTGGGTGGGTGTGCATTTCTAGGAAATTGTGTCAGTAATATTGCCATGTTCTGTGAAGAAATGCCATTTTATAGTGAATTGAAGGTTATATGCATAGTAATGATCGTGCTAAATATTTCACATGGTCCTATTTAATGCAATATAGGTACATACTAGATATCAATATTGAATGAATAACTGTATATAAACAATTTTTGAATAAGAAGCATAGGGATAATCAGAAGCATAGGAATAATCATGGTAAGCTCATGGTGATGGTGGTAAAGGTCATGATGATAATGTCATCTCTGTATGCTTATTTATGTTGTATAAATGCACATATATTCATATTTATTGAGTATGTGTACTTCAGAGATTTTTATACATTAGGTGTTTTAAAAATAAATATTCTGTCAGTCACAGTTTCACTGTTCTTGGAGTAAATGTAAGAAAAGAAAAAGGAGAACTAAACAACACATTATAAAAATATGAACAATATGTCCTGTACAAAAATATTGAATGAGGTAATTTTAGGCAGAACATCTATACACAAGGGCCTATTAAAGATAACAAGATATACTATATTACAAGGACCCTTTGATTGGATTCTGAAAATAGAACTTCTATTTTTGACTCAGTCATGATTAACTGTGACAATAAGAAATTTCCCTTGCTTTTTCTTTATTCACTTCATATTTGTAGTGGAGGAAATCCTCTCCATTATCAACTGTCTAGTGGTGTCGGGCTTGTTCCCAGTACCACACAAGGTGAACAACAAGGTAATTGCTTCCAGAAACATTATTGAGTTGACAGTTCTCTTGTTCAGTGCCAGATTGGGGGAAAAAAGTTGTATTTCTAGAGTCTGGAGAAGTCTTTGCTGTCATTGTTCTTCTGATGTCCGTGGTACCACAACTTCAACACAGCTGTTAGTAATTAGCATCTCCATTCATTATGGGAATGATTTCATGAAAGGATTTATAGATGGGAGAAAAAAGATGTTGTACAAGTTGTGACTTTTTGAAACTCACACAGGGTTCATAAAGCTCACATCATGTCTCTTTAAAGAAGGTGTGACTGCGAACCTCTATTCGGTATTGATTTCCTGAAGAAACACAGTAGAATTGACTGTTTACTTGTAGAAGTTATATTTTCTAATCGTGTTATATTCCTTGTTACTTGACATGCATTCATCTAGCCTTATAGAATTTCTCCATCTTTGAGAACTCAAACAATATCTAGTGCAGATTTTTGGCATGGGCAATTTTTAAAATCAATCTTGCTAATGACTTATATACTATTAGTATATCTGACACCTCTAATATGCTAACATGTGTTCCTTGCATATGTCTTTGCAATATGTTTCCATTGTACATTCCCTGTAATGTACTTATAAGGATAATCATTTTTATTACTGTTTCATTAGTATTTTTTCTAATATAAATCAGAATATTTATACAATTAGGAATAAAAGATTTTAAGTCTGGGATGCAGGTCAGTACTTAGAGTGCTTACCTAAAAGATCAAGGCTATGGGTTTGATATTTAACACCTCATAATTGGAACATGGTGGTATACCCCTGTAATCCTAGCACTTAAGATGCTGAGGCAGGAGAATCACCATGAATTTGAGGTCAGTAGGGCTATATAATGAGTTCAGGAGCAGCTTGGACTATAGAGTGAGACTCTGCCTCAAATAATAATGTTAAAAAGACATTTATTTTCTGAGCAGCACACTTCTTGGCTACGTGTTTTTGCTTTATTGTATCAGCCTTGTTTTCCTTTCTTAATAGTTAGTATTTTAAATATACCTTGCTTTTCTTCATACTGTCACTTTGGAATCATTTTGTCTAGAAGAGAATTTCCTTATATTTTTCCCCTACATTTACCTTATATTTTTCACAAGCTATTTTGTTATCTTTAACATTTCTTCTACTATAGAGGTAGGGATGAAAATAGTACACTAAAAGAGACACACACAGAGAGAAGATAGTAAGAAATCCAAAGTCCAATGTGTTTTTACCTCATTAAATTCAATTATTTAAAAGCAATGAGATCATCAATGAAATTCATTAGTCCTAGATTAAAGATTTCAAATGTCTATAATAGAATCATGTAGTAGAATTTTGGTCCATAGGTGAATCCACTTGGAGTGACAGAAACTTTAAAAAGTGGGGCATAGAAGACAGTCCAGATCAGCAGAGGGCATGCTTTGAAAGGGGACCATGAGATCAGGGTCTCTTCCTCTGTTTTGTTGCCTGACCATGAGGTGAGTGAATTTTCTTTGCCATAAACTCCTTCAATCATTAGACTGCCATAGACTTTAAAGAGAGCATGCTAGCCAATCGTGAGTGTGAAGTCCTGAAACTGAGCTGAAATAATCTATTTCAAGTTGATTATTGCAAGGATTTATCTTGTTAATAGAAAAGTGTCTATTGCCTTAACATATATAATAATTTAGTTTCTTATTTGGAAAAAGAACATACTAGAATGATTTGAAAACTAAAAATTTCTTTGACTTCCGGTGCAAGAGATTTCTCTTTATTGGATTTTTTCTTTGATGAACATTTATTCTGGAAAGCAGTTCTCGTCTGAAGGTCAGTTTTGCCTCTTGTGTGATTCTCAGCCACATGAACTACTGCTGAAAATCTAATCATGTTTTATACTATGTCAAAGCCTACAGATACTATAAAGTAACTGCTCAACATCATAAAAATGAAGAAGGAACTTTGGCCACTTTGAATATCACCCAGATACTTCTTTTTCTTTTCTGTGACATTCGCAAATAACATATTATCATAATAATATAATAATATTATGTATTAATTAAGAAAATTTGAATACAAAATTTGATGCATGCTGTTAAAATTTAGTGCATCTTTCCAGCACAATATACATTAATACTGTCATTGAATAAATGAGATATATAATTTGGCAACTTCTAAAAATATTTTCACTTACTGAAATACTCAAAACATATTCCTCCCTACTCATTTCTAGATCTGATCACCTAAAAAATAACTTCTATTCTGATTTTTTATCACACAGATTTTTAACAGTAGATTGTATATATGATTTTAAATTTTCTCTAATGACAAATTTTGATTGTCAAATTGATTCACATGAGACATTTAGGAGCTTGGTAAAGTACCTAGGGAGAATGTGTAGGTGCACTTTGGAGGTGTGCCTTCTTTGAAGACAACATGGAGACCCTGGCTCTTCCTCTTGCTTGCTTTTCAGTTAGCTGCCATGAGGAGAGTAGGTTTCCTCCATCATGCCCTTCTGCCATGACATTTTTTGCCTTGGGCACAATCAAGCAGGGACTGAAATCTCTGAAACCATTAAAAAAAAAAAAACTCTTCCTCTTTAATTTGTGTATGTTGGGCTTTTTGCCTCAATAGAAAAAAGCTAATAAAATACGTTGGTCCATCCTCATTATTCAGATAAGAATAAATTTAGCCTAAAAGTAAGTATATGTTAGTTTACTCTTACATAATCAAAACCCTTTGAACATTGATGTTAAATATTTTGTGGGCATTCTCTTTTGAGATTGTAGGCCTGATACAATGATTTTTTAAAAATATATATATTTTGGTATTTCTCATTCTATTTAATATCACATGTGACAAAATATTATAATATCATTTCTTTAGGCCCAAAATACCCCAAATACAATTTGCCTTACATTACACTAACAAAAGTTGTTCTGAACAAGAATATAATTAAAAAATAATGCATCAATAGTCATATTTATTTTATAAAGATAGTACATACTTATTGTAATTCAACAAAGATAATTTCTAAAAATTCTTATCAAATTTTGTAACTTAATTATGTGATACTTAACATATCTATGTCACACACATCAAAATATAACAGGAACAGTTTTATGTCATATATTAAGAGTGTCTGTAATTTAACACTATTTAAAAAGAATATTTATTTTTTCTTTTTCTTGAATCAACTGTTAAGAGAAGATGGATTAGACCTAAGTCCTATTGTAAATAATATTTATGACTTTGAGTCACTAACTCTATCCTTTGATTATCTGATTTTTGTAAAACCAAAATATGGCCACACTTTTCATTCTGTTCACTCCAGTTCTATCAGTGTTTCCTCACATCTGTGATTCACTACAATTTTTCCAATGTAGTTTATTTTTCAAAAAAATTTGGAGATAAACTTGAGTTTTCAATTTTTCAAAAGATATAACTGCAAAAAGTCAAGTTATTATGTGTTTGTGTGTTCCTGTGGTGAGATTGGTTATTGATCTGTTCATGTTAACATTACCGAAGTGGTCTAATGAATTGTTGATTTATAATTAGATTCTTCCTTATGATTTGACATAGTTTAGCATGATAAATCACCACTGGTTAATCTAGATATCATTTATAACTCTCAGGCCTTCCAAAGGATGTTAGTACAAGTTAACGCTCATTTTTCAGATGATAATTGAAGTTTAACACCTTTTTATTTTATTTTTTATATTTTATAACTGTGTTTTATTTTTTAACCATTTTATTGATATGGATAAGTGCAAAATTTAAGGTTTACAATGTAGTTGAGCATTTTGTGCACATACGTATCCTGTCAAGGTGACAAGGGCTTTCCCACTCTCCTTTTGTTCCTCCCATTACCCACCCCGCCTCCCTCCTATCCCACCCTGCCCCCATCTTTCACTTTGTTTTTCATCTAAAGTTCCATGGAAGTTATGATCTGGTGAAACATCCAATGGTCTCTCTGATATGAGAGTCCCAGAACACCTTTTTATATGTCAATGTTAAAATTTATTACTATAAGATGTTATCCTATTATTTTATGTGTTAATTGCTACCTATGAACATTTTTATAATAAATGCAGAAAATAAGTAAAATAACTTTGTTTCTTAAATTACTACTTACTTTGGTTTTGCATAAAATTAATGAATTTTGTAAGTAAAGAATGCAGTTTGGTCTCTGTGAACAAAGGCACCTATAAGTACCTGGTATCTGGACACTATATTTGTGGGCTTAGGGAATAATACATGAGTTGAATCTACATTGGGTCTTAGATATATGTTATTCCATGAGAATCTTGTAAAGAATCTGAAATCAACATTGATACATGTGAAACATTGTTAAAATCTAGAAAGATCCATATGAGAGGTCCTCAGGACCTGAAACAATTCAAAAGGAGACAGGAGGATCCCTGCAGCCAGTGCAATTAGCTCAGGCTTTCATGGTGGCTTTTGCAACATTTCTCTTGTGGGATCCTCAGTGTTAAAAAAAAGAGAGAGAGAGAGAGAGAGAGAGACTTCAAAAGTGCCAAGTGGTGCCATTTTTAATCATGTAAGGCTTTTTTTTCCTGATTATTTTAATGTCTTCCTCCTCATTAAATTAACAACAAAATTAACTGACACTATTTACTATTAATGCACATTACCTAACCCTTTCTAGTCATTGTACCTATGGCCTGTTTTAGGAATTAGATCAGGTGCAACTTGTAACATATAGGTGGCTTCCTTCCTTTCTGAAGTAAACATCAAATACTAAGTGATCGCAGAGAAATGAAATACTCCAATCTGGCTTCTAGCCTTATCATAGCTCGTGCTGCAAAGCTGGGAACAAAGATGCAGATGGTAAGTTCTAGGCCTAATGTTCTTTATTATTGGACTATATGACTATACAAGAAATTAATTGGATTTGTACATAAGTACTTTAGGTAAGAATAGTTATATTTTGAGTTATTTTTGGAGATTTCATTTTAATAAATTGAAAGAAGCTCAATACATACATCTAGGATTTGAAACAGTGTTATATATTTATTCATTGTGAAAACTGACCCGCTTAGTAATCATTTCATTTCAAACTAATTGGCAAGAAATTGTGGTATTAATACACAATGGAATATTAATCATCTATAAAGACAGATAGGTTGGAGGCTTTGTAGGTAAAAGGAGGCAACTTGAGACCATCATGCTTAGTGACGTGAGTCAGAAGCAGAAGTTGAAATGTCGAGTGGTCTCTCTGATATGAGAAACCCAGATCATATTTACTTCATGAAATTTAATGTAGTAAATAATGGGAACTGGGGGGACAGATAAGGGGATGGTCGAAAGGAGAGAAGAAAGGATTTATAACTTTGGCATGGCATGCATATGCACAAAAGCTCAAGATCAATGTAAACTTTAAGTTTTGCATTTATACATATTAATGAAAGGGGGAAGATTTTTAAAAAGCCCTTATTTTTGTGTTTATTTCACATTTTAATTTTTCAGCGACTCACGAGTATCATTAATAAGGGATACCTGTATTTGTCAACCGAATTTCCTTGGGAGAGCAGCAGGAAAGTTCAGATGAAAGAGAAGAAACAGCTTGAAGCACAGGTGCCTTCCGTCAATCTCCACTGTTCCCATTGGCTGCTTTGGCACTTACGTCACTGCTCCTTCCACACACTAATCGCCTGCTCTCTGAACATCTAACCCGATATCTAAATCCTGCTTTTCTCTCTCTCATATTTTTCCTTTCCTTTTTTTATCTCAATGTGAAAATTCCAGTTTATAACTTGATTTTGAAAAGAACAAATTTTAAAATGGTCAAACCCATATAACATAAAATTACCTATATATTCACTATTCCAGGCATTTTGATATACTTTTTAAATAAATAATAAAATTTCCTCATTTTAAAAGTTTCCCCTCATATAAGTGAGAAGACAGAGCTACTTATGAAACAATGTAGGATCCAAGATAATTTATGTAGATGAGCAGTTTACCCAAATATACAATCAACTCCTTTGATTCTTTTCAATTTTTATAATGAATGTATTTCATTTTGACAAATAGCATATATACGTGCACTGCATTTGAAAAGAATATAGCAATAATTGAAAGAAAACCTCAGACACTCCTTTGCATGTCTCTCCTCCTTCTTGTTGCTCCTTCTTCCTGTATTCATTTAATCTAAGGATATGTCTTTGTTGCTTATTTGTTGCTGGGAGAAAATACCTGTCATCCACAACTTAAGGGATGCAGGTTTATTTTAGCTCAAAACCTCAGAAGGTGTGGGCAGCTGACAATGGTGGAAGCACATAGTAGAAGCCTACCTGGAGAAAAGCTGATCACGGCATCACTACCAGAAACACAATTGAGTAGAGTAGGTCAGAGCTAGTGTTCACCCTTACAAGTAAATCCTCAGTGATTCACTCATTCCAGCAAGATCTTAACCGCAACAACACATGGAATTCAAAGATATTCAACAACGTCAAAATACATGAGACTCTGGGAGACATTCTAGATCCAAACTATAGCATTCTGCCTCTGGACCCCAAAAGATCTGTGTCCACCTCTTCTTGTAAAATGTATGTAGTCCAGCTCTAAAGGTTGCCAAATTCATCAGCATTGCCAAAATTTCAAGTTTAAGTTTCCTCTTTGACCCTAGGCAAGTTCTTTGCTGTGTGTTCTTTTGAAGCTTAAAGAAACATTAAACAGTTCTGACATATAACAGTACAGAAAATATCTTTCCACTTTACATGATAGAACGATACAAAGTGAACAGACCAATGTAAGAGAAAGAGCCAGCAGGAAAATATCTAAACCTTGCCATTTCATGAAATTCCATGTCCAGCACCTGAGCGAGTGAGATATGAACTCCAAAGGCCTATCAGGGCCCTGTCCCAATGGTGCTGACACTGATTGCCACCTCCATGGTTTCTATTTTGGGCTGGTTCTTTTCATAACTTGTAGTCTTCTTATGCAAATGTTCCTTATACCTGGATCTCCAAATTTCCAGGCTTTCCACTGCAGTTGTGGCTAAACTTTCACAACCTTGTGCTCTGTGCTGTAAGGGGTACACTACCTGTCTTCCAAGATCTTCTTTTGAAATCTGAGTGAAAGCCCTCATGACTGCACAGCAACACCATGTGGATAATAGGAAGGTCTGTTACTGGCCAGAGCAACAGTCTGACCTCTTAGGATAATGGGTGCGGCAGCCTTCAAGTACCTGAATTCCTGAAATCTAGATAGCTGAATTATGGCAGGCCTTCTCTTCTTTGGCCTTATAGGTTGCCTTGGAGTATTCCTTTAAGAGGAGCCATTTGCTTTTGCACCCTTGAGTGCATACATGATTCAGACTTGTTGATTTTCAGGTTTCCAAATTTGTTTCCAAGGCATGTCTCCACATCCACGCCCTGATGCCCAGTACTTAACCTATTTTTAACTTTTAAAATATTCAGCATCAAGTAGACTTTTGACACAATTTAAAGTCTTTTCTTTTTTATTCCGGCAAAATTGACAACATTTTATATCACTTTTTAATCTGAAAACTCTCTGTGTATTGTATATATCAACACATTGCTGTATTGCTCTTTCCAAATCAAGTCGTTGTACAGAAAATTATTAATTAAAACGTTAAAGGGAACAAATATATGCAGATATTTATTGAATGAAGTTCAGAGTACAAATTCAAAGGAAACTGATGTTCCACCAAAGAAAGAAGTCCACTAAAGCCAAGGGTAAAGGAGTCAGGAAAATACTCTTAGGTACATAATAGGCAATAATGTGTGCCAAACCTAATGCACTCAGGAACAGGTAAAAGTGTAAAAGTTGTCTTATTTAAAAAAAAAAAAAGTTCTTTGTAAGTGTGATTAAATTTAAGATATTCGGGTGGAAAGGCTTTACTTGAAGAAGTATATAGGCCCAAAATATCCTATGTCTCTTTTAAGAAGGAAACAAGCAGACTGCAGACACAGAAACACCCAAGAGGAGAAACAAAGACCAGGTCAGAGGTTAGAGCGATGTGAACACACAGGAGATGCTCCAGGTGGCCAAGACCGGGTGACACAAAAATTTCTCCATTATTCCTAGCTCTAGAGTCCTGGCCACGTTTTTATCTATAAGGCGGTTTCATAAAACATTTAGGTCGTTAATTTCTTACAGCCACCGTGGAGAATAAAAACAAAGTATTTGCAAAAAAAAAAAAAATACAAAAATAAAAGTAACTTTCATACCGAACTTAGTAGCACACTCTTGTGATTTCAATTATTTAGCCAGAGGGGCAAGACGATGTAAAATGTGAACACAGTGTGATTCACTTAGAGGAACAGTTTTATAATGTAAAAAGGGCTGATATTGTGTCTAAATATCCCATAAAAGAAGCATGTGTTTCAGTGACAGTAATTTAATCATAGAAGAAACTTTACTCATCAATGATGCGACGTGTTGGTAAGTTCAGAGCTGAACGTGGTGGGGTCTTGTTGGAGTACCTGAGTCAGTGAGGGCATGGCCTAGAAAGGTGTATTCTTGTCTCCAGCCCTTCCCTTCTCTCTCTGCCTGTGGACTGCAACAAGACATCTTTCGTTTGCCATGCCACTTACCGCAACATTCTGACCTTGGCGGCAGCTGACCATGGACTCAAACAACTACACTTCTCTTTAAGTTGTGGGCATAAGAGGTTTTGTCTCTGTGGCAGAAAAAATAGAGTTGGTAACATATCCCAGAACTCCATGGGTTTAATCACTGGTGTCAAAAAGCAAAACAAAACGAGAAATTTCATAGTAATCTTGATCATCATAGACTTTAACGATTCATATAAAATACGAGTTTTCTTTTCTCATTATAGAAACAGCTATTATATAAGTGTTCATTTATGAAATATTAGAAAAGGATAAATATTTGGCTTATTTTGGAGATGTGTAAATTTTTGTAGTGCAATCTCAACGAAAAGTTTGGGTGTGTACATTTGTGTGTCTGTGTGTGTGCACACACACACACATGTTATTTATGTTGTTCTGATTGTCTGATTGACAAGTACTTTTTGTTCTCGAGAGTGGGAGAGTATTGTGATCCTAGTCAAAACCCAAATATTCATCACATGAACTTGTAAAATTGCAATAGAAATGTGGAGACAACCTTTGGATCTCATTGGTTACTGTGGGAGTTAAGCCAGATAGTAAAATGAAAGTACAAACTAGAATGCGATACAGTGTTTGAAACCTAGGAGGCATGCAATAAATACTACTGAGTTATTTTCCTTTTTTTCTAAAAAAGTTAATATATTCCAAAAAGAATTAATCTGGCAACAGGTCAGATTCGTGAAGATTTCTGGTACGTGGGAGAAGATTGCTTCCACATCCATTTTCCTTACAAATGGTTAGGTTGGGGTATTTTGGAGGCTGAATCTAATTTATCATTACTGCAACGATGTCATGTAATACTATATAGGAAACAAGCTTTTGTGAGCGTGAGGATGTTATAGTTTCCAATAAGATTACAAAATATTTACTGCATTCGGTCCAGAGACTATGTCTCATTTCAATAAAAAGTACATAAAGACTTGTTCTCCCAGCCTTAAATCACTGTCATTTCTATACTGGCATGTTATTCATTTCCAGAATAAGAGACCCGAGGCCTCCCAGTGCAAAGTGTTGTGGTGTTTCTTCTTACTGAACTTTATCAAGCTTTAAAGCAAGTCACGGTGGCTCAGAAGGAATAGTCACCAAACTATTAAAACCTAAAAAAAATTGCCTTAATAACATATTTTAAAAGTTCCAAAGGAGGAGATAGTAATCAAATTTTGAAAATTAATTTAAACTTGCAATGGGTATTTTTAAAGCAATGTTTCCATAAGGGACAATATCAAATTAAGCATGAGATAATTTGCTAATAAATATTTATCTAATGAATAGTGTAAGGAATGATGAGAAAGCTGTTTTCAGCTCTAAATGATGTGACTACAATTTCTGAGAGTAGGTTTTTGTGTGCGTATGTGTGTGTGAGTGTGTGTGAGTGTGTGTGTGTGTGTGTGTGTGTGTGCGTGCGCACGCGCGTGTGTGTGTATCTGTGTGTGTTTATGCATGTGTGTGTGTGAAGAGGGAGAAACTCACATCATGGACAAACTCCAAAGCCATGATTATAAACAACAATTGTATTTACACATGGTCATTGACTGAGAACATTAGAATAATAGCCAAATAATTGTTTTATAAATACAATCATGTAATACTGATTCCAGATTCCAGATGAACTATATCATTGCCATATTTAATGGGTCCCAGAAGTCTATATTCTACACCACATACTGTGATACGTCAGGGAGACTGAATGCTTAAAATGCTAAAAAAAAAGCACTAAAAAAATCTTGACTGAATTACTTTATTCTTTGGAAGTGGAAATCCCATTGTAGAGATTATTACAAAGTCAGAAACTATAAAGAGAAAAAATGATAGCATTGCCTGTAGAGCAGGCAAATAAAAACTATTTAAACATGAATTGAAATGAATCATGCTTCCACTAAATTATTTCTCATTCTTGCCAAGTTTTACACAAATTAGATGTCATACTATTAAAAACATCTCAAAGACCAAAAATGGGGAGTGGAAGAGATTGTAATGTTGATATAGTACATATGGGCCCAAAAATTCTCAGTGTAAACATTGCGTATCAAATTTACCTACTAATAAAAATGGAAAATGTCTATCAAACATTATCAAAAATAAGATCATTTTTAGACAAGATATTACTCTGTAGCCTAGACTGATCCTGATATGTAGCCCAGGATAGACTTGGAAACATGAAAATCCTCCTATCTCAGCCTCCTGGGGTAGATAACATATTTTAAAAGTCTCTAACATCTACTTTGATTTCTTATTTTCAATTCTAGATTGTATCTTCTAACAAAATTTTATCATTATTTTTCTGACATAACATGATCATCAAGGTGTGTGTGCTTCATTATTTGTTCTATTGTATTAAACATTCTCTTTAATTTCAGAACATGAACCTCTCAACCTCAAGCCCACATGCCTTTTTCACTCCGTAGGGATCTTCAGTCTAAGAGATTAAGCCCTAAAATGTGTTTCCCAAAGTCTTGGACTGAACATTATTTTCTTTATTTTTATCAGTGGGAGGCCTTCACGTGAGAACAAAAACGGGACAGGAAGGAAGTCCCTCTCACAGTCCCTGCACGGGGTTCTGTTGCAGCATTTCATGGCGCAGCCTCCAGAAACTGCCAGCAGCAGCCATCTGAACTGTACCGGAAATGCCAGGACTAACTGCAAAGTGATAGCTTCCCTCTATCACACATCATAATGCGTACACACACACACACACAGACACACACACAGACACACACACAGACACACACACAGACACAGACACAGACACACACACACAGACACACACACACACGCACACACACAGATACCTAATTACTTACAATGAATCAGGAGATCTAGAGAACTCTTTTCCAGATTTTCGGAGATCAACAGCTGTGTAGACACTGACTCTAAGCATTCAGGCAAGAAGAAGGCACCTTGAATTCCATTGTTTTTCAAAACCTTGGCAAGCAATGTCCTATATTTAATTATTTTTGGTGTACTATCCAACATTCCACCATGATATTTCATTTTGTCATGATACGAACTGGTACCAGTTTTACTTAACCTAACCCATACTTCTGTGACTCAAGTAAATTTACCAATTTGGGTACAATTGCTATTTTGACTTTTCTGGAGTGCTCTTTCTGAGACATTCAAACATATATGTTTATGTGTCTCCTCAGGAATAGATATTTCTGTGACATATATCCTAAGGATCATTTCTAAGGTCACCATTAAATATAAAATTCTGCTTTATTCACTCTTTTTATTAGAAACTATATATATATATATATATATATATATATATCACAAAATCACATTAAAATTACTAAAATTAACATTTTTCAATTTGAAAGTTAAACTTCCTATCTAAGGCCAAAAGGTAATTGGCCACTACTATATTTATAATGATATTAGTAATTGAAGATAGAATACTGGTTTATGATTATCTTAAAAGTTTTCTGTAAAGAAAATGGCAAGCTGATGGCTTTAAGCTCTTTGGCTCTTTTATAGTTAGGTAATCGGAGGTAGTTTTGGTGGTCCTAAGATAATCGCTTCTTGTAGTGACTGAACAGATAGTTATGAAAAGTACATTAAAAATTCAATTACACTAGGTACAAATTAATCATATACACCACGTTTTTCTTATCACTTTATATGGAAATATGAGAGAAGAATGAGAAAAATGGATTCTGATACTTGATAGTAGTTGACATCTTTTAATATTAAAATCTGAGATTCTTCTACAGCGGAAGTAACACTTCCACTTGTCAAAGAAGAGATTAACTTTCCCTTAGTTGATCATTTTAGGATAGATGCTGCCTTCAGAGTCATTGGCTGAACTAATCAACTATTCCATTACTGGGACACACAATATCCAATGCCTACAACTTAGGGCTGTAAGGGGCAGACGTTTGAAGCTTGACCTGGAGGGGTGTGTGCTGGTTCCTCCCTTTCTCTCATAACTTGTTTCTGTTCTGCCATACTGAGAGGATTTCTGTCTCTGAGGCTCTGGTTCCATGATCTATACTCTCCACTAATTGTCAGACAAAAACACTACTTTCTGCTTACAGAAAAACTATGTGAAATATCAATACTAGAAGCTGCATTGAGAAGACATGCTTCTGAAACTAGATTTGACCATTTACTAGTCTTAGGGTTCGGTAAATTGACTTAAGTTCATAAATCTGTTGCAATTCCTGTATCAAAGCCACAGTGAAATTCTGCTGTCTGCTTTTAACAATTGCCTTGAGGAAAAAGTGAGGTAATGTAAGTGATAGGGCTATGAAAACTCCAAAGCGATATCTGAACACACAGTATTATTCTTTTATTTGATCATTTAAGAATATAAAATGAACCAGTTTATCATCATTTATGATATAGTACACTTATAAATGTCAGAGAATGGTGCCCGAGTGTAGTAATAACACTCATGCATAATCATTTAACATTTAAATAGAGAAACATTTTCTCCTACCAAAAAGTAATACAGAAAGGTTGTTGAAATGATGAAGGCATTTCAGCACTCTGAGTCCATTAGGCTTTGTTCAATAGAAGGTAATTTTGACCCAGTAAAATGAAATCTAATGTTTATAATTACTCCTACATTCATCTACGTTATGTCACATTACTTTTTCTTTTTGTTAAGTTCTAGTGGAAAAATGTATTTTTTACATCTGTCTTTTTCTGTCAATATTTTGAATAATCAGCTTTGGATCAATTTTAGGAAACTTCTGCAAATTAAAAAAAACAAGATTTTCTTAATTCAGTGGAAATTTTCATTCTTATTTTTTCAGGAGGTCACTTTTTTCCTCTCAATTCTCTTTCCAATGCATGGGTTATATTATAATAGGAAAATAATTTATCTTGTCTTTTGCTGAATAAACAAGTTTGCCTAGTGGAAATACATTTTCCCCCATACATACTTCAATGAAATATGACAAGGAGTCTCTTTTATATTTATACCAGAATGCCACAAACCCCCATGATATAAAGCAACATATTCCAAAACATTGGTGTACAACTCTCAGTAATCAGATTGTGCATCGAAGTAATATTGTAATTTCCAGTCATTGAGCCATCTGTGTTTTAAAGGAAGTCTGGTTGTGTCCTGTTCTAAGGTGGTATTAAGTGTTCTTGCCACCATATTTTGACATTCTCATGCCCTGGGCCAACATTTTGAGATGGAGAAACAAGTTAAAACATTTTCATTTTGACACATCTAATGAAAAAAGGTAATCTTCCGCAAATATCCATTACAATTCTATATCTTTGTATGTTTGACAAAGCTGCATTTTAAAAGCAACCCTTGTCTGTATGATAGGATCAATTTCTAAGTGACACTAACAAATTCTGAAATCATAGCAGTATGGCCACAATTAGTGGGAGGAAAAGCATTGTCTCTACATAGGAAAAAAACAAAACAAAACAAACAAACAAACAAACAAAAAACACTGTGCAATGGGACAAGCCAGCGTTAACAACCACTAAGAACACCAGCTCATTCTAGTATTAGTTGTATGTTTTAATAACAAAATCACAGCATCCAAATTCATTTCATACTAAATATTCTCTTTAGAATTTGTCATCAGAAAAAAAGCATGATAATTAACTGTATCCACTGAGGAAGCTGCTAGTGATATGTGCAGAGACCAGGCTGCCGATGTTGAAATCTATTGCAGTAAAAGCGGATATTTTAAAAATCCAATTCTTTACATTTTTCCTCTCCATTAGAAAAATATTGAGAAGACCTCACATAGAACAGGAATTGCTAATTGCTGCTTGAAGAACGGTAGCTCAGGGATGCATCAATGTTGAATAATTGGCATGTAGGTCTTTAAAATGAGAACTGCCATCCTGTCTTTGAGGTTTTGATCTGTAATGATGCTGCTACCTAGGTTCAAAAATGATAACATCATATTATTGTTTTAGTTTTATTTATTATTGTTTTGAATAATTGCCAGTGACCTATAAAGTGTTATGTTCAATTTATCACCAATGAATAAAAACAAGATGCAAATACATTTGAATATATTAGGAGAGGAAACTGAGACAATGTTCTTCTTGCTGATACAATATAGTAATCCCAAAATTATAGTGGGAAAGTCCTTGTCACTTTGACAAGATACGTAAGTGCATGCCAAACTTCATTGTAAACCTTAAATTTTCCACTTACACATATCAATAAAATGGGAAAAATAGAATTATAAGCCACCTAGAAATATATATATATATATATATATATATATATATATATATATAATCACATTTCCATGATGAATGACAGCTTACTACAAATAATAATACACATTACTTGAAAATAATACAAATGAAATTTATTTTCAATATTTCCATGCCAGTTTCATTCTTAGTAACTGAGGAAAAATGAGGGAGGTATTCTTAAACCTTTCTAAACAGCATGCTGCTATAAATTTAATTTCATTTCTTCATATTAAAGGTATCAAGAAAAGCTTAAGTTTGTAATATAACTGTATGGAGCATACTTATAATCTGAGAGATTCTTACTCTTATTACAAATCTTTTTTTAAAAAGTTGATTCTTTCTTTGGGTAGATTTATTTCATTCTTTATTTAGTGATTCTTTATGTCATTAATACACTTTTAGCAAATGTCTACTGTTGACCAGGTGTAGTGACAGATTCGGTGAATGTGTGAATTAATGATGTGTGAATTGTGTCCCATGAACTCATATTGAAGAGAAAAAAAAAAAAGGGAGAGGGAGAGACAGAGACATTTTAGCGTGTGCTTCATCACTATCTATTTGTAAATGAGTGTATCCTTGCTTATATATTAATGTCCACAATAACCCTAATACACAGCTTCAAACCAGTGTGGGAACAAAAAAAAAACATAGGCAGCTTAGATAGAGATAAAAATAAAGGAAGAAATGTCTGTTTTCCATAGACGTGAGAATATCTGTTCACTCATACAAAAATAAAATAAGCTTAATAAAAGGGCACTTCTTTCAAAAAAGAAAAATAAATGTAAGAAGACTTATTTACCTATATCAGCTTTCTGTTTACCTAAATATCACCTCTTCATAGTTTTTTAATATTTCTATTGTTCCTTGAACTGTTCTTTTTTGATATTTGATTATTATACTAAGCTTGAGTATGTCACTGCTGCTTTTAGTCAATGATTTACATGTTCATTGTAACCATTATTGAGAAATAAAGACATAAGAGGAAAAAAATACACACTCAAATTTGAGTTTCAAGATATCTTCTTCCATACATGTTGTCTTACCAATCTTGTCTAATATATTTTGCAAAAACAAGAGTAGTAAATCAAGGCTTGTTTGTTTATTAATCTCGAATCGGTTGTGGACCCTAGCAGCTGAACCTAGAATAATGATACCTTATGATTATTTAATCAATGTAATGTATCTATTTAAAATTTTTTGCACTTTACTAAGTGGAAACAGAACTTTTTTTATCATTTTTGAAAGCCTATGCCTTTATTAATGAGAAAACAACATTTGCCTTTACATGTAAAATAAGTTATAAGTAAACCTCATTAAGTTAACATGGAAGTAAAGTACATGATATGTTGGTTTAATGTTACAAGACCCACATGGTGGTGCTGTTATTTTTTTTTTTTTTTTCATTTTTGTGCAAGAACAATAGTAACACTAGGAAATAAAGAATTCTATTACTTTGGAATACAATGGCATATAAAATCATATTTATCTTTTTTTGAGGTAAACTAAAAATTGAAATCCATGATATAATAAAATCAGAGCTATTCCCCATATCCTTTGTTTCATTTCATAAAATTTTATTAAATTTGTAAAAATTAAGTCTCTCCCCTAATTACAATAACATCAAAATGCTCAATGTGAATTGGTGAAGAAAAGAATGACAGATTCATAGTCATTGTTTTTATTTTGCTCAAAAAATAGCTCTTTACAAACTTTATGGCTAGTGAACACAATTTTCAATTTTGTATGTATAGTACTTAGAATACACAAAATGTGGTAATACCTGTTGTGTACCTAGCATCATTTTAAATTTCTTTTCTTTTGCTGTCCCTCTATAGCCCAGGCCAATTCTGAACTCACTATGTAGCCCAAGTGGGCTGACCTCAAACAAAAGGTAATCTTTCTGCCTTAACCTCCCTAGTACTGGGAATTCAGTCATGAGCCTCCCCACCAAATTTACGTGGTGCTGTGGAATTGAACTAAGGGCTTTGCATATACTATGCAAACTCTCTAACTTAATGGAGCTACTTCTTGAAACCACCGTTCTAAATTTCTAAAAATATGAATGATCTTATCCTTTTATCACTTTTACCTAATGAGGAATCTATTCTTAGTATCTCCATTTTAATGTCTTCAGAGCTAAGTTCTTTTATCGTATCTTCCTCAGTTTCAAACATTTCATTAATTTAATTTTCTGATCATGAAGAAAGTAATGAAACCCAACTATATCAAAGTCAAAAAAGGTAGATAAAAGATTTAAGAATGAGCTTGCCAAAATGTTTAATGATATTTATGTCTAGATACGTTTGACATATGAACTATGCTGAGTGTATCCCATTAAAACTCATGCTTGCCTGGCGTGTTCATGTGACATTGTTTCAACTTAGAGCCTTTGCTGTATAAATGTAACAAAGTTAAATAAGGTTACACTGAGCTTCAAGGGGTCTCAATCCACTCACTGATGCTCTTATAGAAGATGAAGAATTTGGACACGGAAAGAAACGAAGAGGAAACGAAGAGGACTGAGCAGAGATTCGAATCACATGGCCACAAAGGAGGAACTTGGGCAGCGGTCAGGAAGATCGGAAGTCTCCACTACTGGGTCTCTAAGAAGGAATTTATCATCATGATGACATTTAATGTTAGAAATCAGGCCTTCAAATTGTGAGGAAGAAAATATCTCCTGCTTTGTACTCCCCACTTTAGCGGTAATTTGTTATGACAACTGTATGAAACTGATGTGTTATTGTCATATTGAACAGGAGACATTATTTCCAGGTGTCCATTTCAACTGTAGTGTGTCAATATAGGCGTTTCTTTTTGCAGATAAGCATCATTTCATAAATATATAAATAATCTTTTTATTAATTAAAGTTTGATCCATGCTGTTTGTAAAACCTATGATTTAACTGAAAGGGAAGTTGAATTTTGTCCACCACGTTCAGGCTGCTGTAGGCTGGAGAGGTTGCGCTAGAGTCAGGGAAGCACATCTTGTCTTCAGTCCGCTGTTGTACTCTTTCAGTCCTGATCGCTATCCAGGGTATTGACATTTCAAAATTTGAGCCCTAAAGTCGTAGAAAAAAAAAAAGACCTAAATGTACCATATCTTATTAGATGCAAATCTACAGGCTACTATCTAATTCTTGAACCATTTCCCAGAGTGTATTTTATGTGCTAATTGCACGTGCACATTCCTTACCAGAAAACCCTGAGAGTGCAGCTCTTGTAATGATAGAGCTCTTCCCTTCACCTGGACTTTAGTAACTGAACTACTCGCCCTTTGTCCCCCTTCCTTTCTGATTCCCTAGGCACGTTTACAGTTCACGTCAGGACCCCTGGGGTGATTTTATTTTAAGAAAACTCCAATGAGCTTCTTTGTGAATGGTTCAGTTTATAAAATATAGCACGTGGGTTCCTTGAAACTGTCATTCCATATAGAAACATGGATTACATCTAATGGTATCTGCCACTCTCTGACCAACCTCCTTTCAGATCTCATAATCACCCCACCACTGGCTATGAAAAAATCTTCATGCACTCCAAACTCAAAAAAAAAAATGTTAAACTCTTTTAATGATCACTCTGAAATATCTTTTTTGTCCTTTAAAACAAATTGTTAGTACACAAAATACTGGCAAAATCTTCAAAAAATGACTTTTCTAAGTTTTATTTAATTTTATTTATTATAAATGGATAGTTATTAATGAAAATGTTGGCACTGTGATTTTAATATATCCTATATATGTAGCACGGTGCCTAGTACAACTCAAAGATTGCACAAAAATAACATTTTAAATGTTCTGATATGTTAAGAGTTTCAGGATATTGTCTATTTCTTTTCCTAAATCCTAACTAGAAAAAATGTAATTTATCTATATACTTACAAAGATAAACATTTTTAAATATTTAATATATAAATCCAACCAATGGTAATTTATAATGCTAAAGATTTTCATTGCATCATGGAATGTACAAAGTTTACGCATGGACATGTGGCATGAACTCTGTCATTTTTACCCCTTTCAAAGAGTACTCATGTGAGTAGGCCAGGTATTTTGTTTCTTTTTACAAATATTAAAATACAATACTAATTCATACAGTAGCCATGCTGGAAGGGTGCTGTAGGCTTTGTGTTATTACTGCCTGTGAGTATTTTATGATCGTATTCAAATATATGTAAAATCGAATTACTAATTGTAAAGGACTAGCCTAGTCATTCAAGTCACCCAAGGACAGGGCAAGACTTAACAGTGAGGTGCGCTTTTCAAGTGAATATTGCAAGAACAAGTGTGCGGCTCATACAGACACACCAAGGGGAAGGCAACACAGTACAGATAGCCTGGTGAGCCCTTCTCTTTCCTGGTGCCCGTTTCGGTGGATACTGCAGAGGTTACTGGCTTTCTGGGACAGCACCTGATTACCTGAGTATGGGATTGGAAGGTATTCACTGGCCAGTGATGACTTTGGTAATTCTCTGGCACAGGACCAGTGTAGTCAGTGAAGACAAACTGCCAAATATTGGAACGTTGTAAATGAAATTGACAGCACTTCTCAGAGTAAAAAAGAACTACAGAGTCAACAACACCAAGAGCTGGTAATCAGCCAATATCATTGAAATATGTGTAATTCTTGATATTCCATTCACAACCTAGAAGTTTTCTATTTTGCCAAAAAAATCTGAAATAAATTCTCATTTTTATCTCCCAAATACATGACCTTCGTCTGCCTTTCCACATGAGAAGGGACTATCTCCCATGCACATGCCTGGTGTCTTGTCCATTGCCTGGAATTCAGAGGCCAGCGGTGCTTGACATATTGTTAGGATGCTGGAAGGAAAGCCAGAATAAGAGAGCACTTGAAGATTCTAATTGAATAAATAAGCTATTATGTCAGTCAAAGCTCTTAGCTATTGAAAAATAAATTAAGCTGGAAAGGCTCTAATTTGAATAGAGCATAGAGTACAGAAAGGCAATATCAACTGCATTGTCAAAATATATTTTCATGCTTTGCAATTTTATTGTATATTAGATTTTCAGAGTAAATCATGTGGGAAGGATTCTTGTGGGGTTTGACAAGATTACCTGAGAGAAGAATACATGAAATATTGTTGGCTAAACATTAAGTGTCATATTGTTATATATAGGATCATTCCATGCCATAAGTGCTCACGCGCACGTGTACACACACACACACACACACACACACACACACACACACACAGAGCCAAATCACATGGTTTGTGTTTTAGTTATTGTGAAATTTATACCAGATATAATAATTAACATAGAGAAATTCAAACTCAGGGCTGCAGTGTTCTGAGAACACTGTATTGTTGAAGTCATTTAATATTTACATAAAATTAAGTATCTGCTTATGCCATTTTTATCTCATGTTATTTGCGAGGAAACAGACACTGAAATTACATTTCTCGTCAACAGTAGTTTGTAAGTAATAAGAGAAAACTTTTAATTTTTTTAAAAAATGCCTTCTTAGATGATTTTTCTTATTCATCACACACAGAGTACCTGTTTGGTATATCATACTAAGTTTTACAAACAAAAATGTAGCTACAAACCTAAACCAGTTAAAAAACAGAAAAATTTTCAGATACAATGTAATATATATATATATATATATATATATATATATATATATATATATATATATTATGTTAAACAATTAAATTTTCTGTATATCAACACAAGCTTTTGTATGTAATGTAAGTACTTGCCTGTGAAAATGTTCCTTTTTTAGTAACAAAAAAGAAAAAACTGGAAAAAATATTTTTTTCTTTTTACAGAACATTGCATAGAGAACTAAGTTTACCTCCAGCTCCAATAAATCTACAAAGAAATTATGAAGATATTTCTTACAAGTTCAAAGGAGTCCCTAGTTTGTGTGTATGCCCTAAAGACAAATAAAATTAATTATATTATATAATTAACCTGCTCTGTTGTTCCAATGTAACCAAGCAAAATTAATTTTGCCTGAGTAGATGTAAATGAGATCAGAGGTGGAGGAAATACGGATGTCTGTGCACCTTACATTCTTTCTGTGTGTGAAGTTGCTGTGTGTATCGGCAAATCTATGGGAACATGCTCTTGGGCAAATGCTTGTGATACTTTTGACAGCAGAATTTCACTTCATGGGAGGGTTGGTTTCTCCATCTGGAATATGAACAAAATGAAACATTTAGTTTTACTTCTCTCTCACTTCAGTAATGTATAACTCACTTCAATATGTAATATAGAAATCACAGAAGAATGAATGCATATACAAATCTTGGTAAACTTGAGAAAAGCATACATGTTAATGTCAGGATGCTGGAAGAAAAGCCAGAATAATAGAGCAATTTGAGATTCTAATTGAATAAATAAGCTATTATATAAGTCGCAGATATTAGCTAGTAAAAAATAAATAAAGCAGGAAAGGCTCTTGTTTGAACAGAGCATAGAGTACAGAGAGGCAATATCAACTGCATTGTCAAAATATTTTTTTTATGTTTGACAGTTTTATTGTATATTAGATTTTCAGAGTGAATCATGTGAATAAGACTTTTGTGGGGTTTGACAATATTTCCTGAGATAAGTGTGCATGATCCACAGTACAACATCCTCAATCCGTGTAGACAAAATCTAGAATGCCTAACAACCCTATTGTGATGTTAAGGAATCTGTTCTCATTTCTGTCACTTCATTGAATGATCCCAATTTTAGAGGCAAGATAATTTTCATAATCAAAAATTATTATAAATCTATCCTTACATTATGACATTATACCTATTTGCAATTTTTCACAATTAAATATGAGTTTAAAACAATAACATGATGAATTGCATATTACTAGATTTCTTCCAATGTTCTTATTTTGTCATTACCATACAGAAATATATATAATATATGTATTTCACATCCTCCATAGCTGATGTTTATGAAAAAGAGGTAGTGCTTAAAATACCTTCTACCATTAAGTATAAATGACAGATAACTTTATAAAAGACCAATTAATGTATCAGGAACATATTGTTCACATAAACGTGTTTTGTATTCTGTCATGTTGCGTAAACCCTTTAGTTCAGAATTTTATTTTAGGTTTAATTCTTGAATAAAATGTGAAGTTCTTTTTTAGTTGTCTGGGTATGTAATGAATAAAGACAAAAATTATAGAGATTGAAGTAAAAGATCATGTATCTAGGGGCTGGAGGAGTGGCTCAGTAGTTAAAGCACTTGTCTACCAAATAGTACGTTAAGCACAAAGTACCTGAGTTTAATTCCCCAGCACCATATAAGCCGGGCGTGGTGGCACATGCCTATAATCCCAACACTTGGGAGGCTGAGACAGGAGGATTTCTGTGAGTCCAAGGTCAGCCTGAGCTCCACAGTGAGTTCAGGACCAGCCTGAACTACAGAGTGAGACCTTGTCTCAAAAAAAAAAATTATGTATCTCAACTTCAACTTTAGATAGTTAAGTTTGCATGTACTCACACAATAACATCTCTCCTCAACCCATGCTGTGAGTGGAAATATCTATTTTGGAGATAGTATTATTGGAAGAGGAGATAATTTAAATATGTAGTGGTTCTGTAAAATCTCATAGCTTTTGATTGTTCTCCTTGTGAGTGAAATTTCCTGGAACTGTACAGTGTCTAAACTGTGTACCCTTCGAGCATTGCTGAAATTAGCAATAATACTTTAGGATTTATACCAAAAAATATTTTTAAAATAATTATTTTGTCTATCTTTCACTCATAGTGGCTAATGGTCAGGCTAATATACAAACACTCAGAGAGAAGGTAAGACCTAGTGATAATGTTGTTAAGACCATTTTTCAATAAGACAGACAATGATGAATGAGGTTAAAGAATTAATCATCATTAATTGATATTTTGGTTTTTTCCCCTTTAAATTTATTATTAATATATATATATATATATATATATATATATATATATATATATTAAAGGCAAAGAACTGAAGCATTGTAAAAAAAAGGAAAAGTAAATAATTAAAAAAGAAGTGTCATTGCTTAATATTAAAAGCAACTGAATTAGAAACCCAATATTTTTAAATAATCAAATTATGTTCTTTGCTTGACACACTGCCAGGAGAACAGAAAAGTCTTTTGTCTTAACAATTAAGCATACTAAGAATAATCCACTTACTTCAAAATACGAATGACCATATAAGAATAAAAAAGAGCTCAAGTAATTCAGTTTGTAACTGTCACTAGCCAGGTAATTAGCCAGGCCCGGTAGGGCAAGCCTCTCACCCCAGAACTATGTAGGCTGAGACAGGATTTCCTAGTTTCAGCAAAAACTTAAGGTTTTTCTATTAACTTCTTTTGTAATTAAAATTATGCACTCTACCATTGAGCTTTTGATGAATTTATGGATTCAGAGTTATTTTTTAACATTTTAATCTAGGGTAAGCAGTGCCTTTATTTTCTATTTGCCCATTTATTTTCTACAAGTGTGTCGTGAGCCGCCATTGCTAGTGGATTTGGCACCAGGAAACCTAACCCAGGGCCCCATACTTGCCTAGTCACTGAGCTATGCCTCCAGCCCCAGATGGTTACATTTGATGCGGTATATGTAATTTTCACGTCTATGAAGCAAACTACGGAAGTGTAACTTGTGCAAAGGTCACATGTAACTATCTTGGTCTCTCACAAATCATTACTCAAAAATCAACTAGTCATATAATGTCACTATTCAAATCGTGCACACATTGCATTCTTACAGGTTTCTAGAAAATTGAATAAAAGAGTTTATTTTAAAATTAAAATAATCAAGGCAATATAATATTCCAACTTGAACTCTTTCAAATCC
>PVKB01006174.1:0-71174 GCA_004027205.1 Ctenodactylus gundi | reverse complement strand
CCTGAGCACTGCCTGGACAGAGCCCTGGACTCACGACTGAGGACAAATGTCCCTTGCGTGCTCAAGGCCTCCAGCATGGTCCCCTGCTGAGGTGGCCTGGCCCTGTTTGCAGCCGTGGCAGACATTGCCAATCCACTGCAGAACTCAGTCCTAAGGATCTAGCCGACCCGAGTCCTTGTGCCGAGCTCTGCAGCCAGCTGGGACAGGATCCCAGTTGCCCCCAAGATGAGACCCTGTTCGCTGGGGAAAATCACTGTGCTCCTGGGGTCTGCAGGGTGAGGAGGGCAGATGGCGCCTAGGCACGTGTCGGCCCCTGTCTCCCGAGGACACGCTGTGGAATTTGTGCTCTGGGCCGGGGCCAGAGCATCGCCTGAGAACAGAGGAGGCCCCGCACGGGGCATCTGGACACCAGGCGCGCGAGGCTGATCTCATGCTGGGGCCTGGCCAGCAGCCGTCCCCGGGGACCCATGAGCCAGCCTGGCTGGTGAGGGGGTCGATGCGGGGTCTGAACTCCCCAGAGAAGCCCTTGGGGTCTGCGTTCCCCTGGTGACACCACCTGCAGCCCTGGCTGTGCTCTTTGACATGGGCACAGATGTCTAGGGACCTCCTGGAAGGAGGCGGCGCGACAGTGACAGGTCTGGTGTCCGTCCCTGTGGGGGTGGCTGTGGGCAGCACCCAACGTGCTCTCCGGGCTCTCTGTTCTCCATTCATGTGTCAGTGGTGGCCCTTGGTGCCACTGTCCTGCTGCACGCCTTTCTAGCTGACAGCACTGGGGGGAGGATAGCTAAGGGGACACGGCAGTCTGTGTCCAGGGCACCGAAGAGACAATCGAAGACCACAGGGATTTTGCCCTGACCTCAGAAACGGAGGGCTGGGTTCTCAGAAGCCCTCCAGCAAGCCGTGATCCAGGCTCAGGGTGCTGGAGCAAGCAGGGGATGCAGATGCTCTGGGCTGGGAGGTGACAGCTGGGGCCCAGCAACATGCCCACTGTCACCGCTGTCTTCCCCTCCATCTGGGGACTCACTCCTCCATCAGGGCTTCCAGTCACCCCAAGCCAGACGGGAAGTCGTGGTAGCGGAATCCAGGTCAACTGGGAGCCTTCAGGGTGTCTCTTCCATGCCAGGCCACGTTGGGAGCAAGGCTGGATGGGCCCACGCTCTCCTGGGTAGGTGGCATTACATGGTCAGCGTTGGGTGGAGCTCCAGGGTGACCCGGCGTCCACGAAAGCACCAGCTGCCCAGGGGCAGCCGCTGCCCACTGAGTGCTGAGACACCCCCTCCAGGCTGCAGCTTTCAACACTCCCCTTGGTACAGATGAGGAAACTGAGTCCCCTCCCCAAGCGTGCGTGGCACGCCCCTTCACAGTAGGGGGTCTCCCGCCAGGCACCACGGTGCCCCAGGGCTGGGACTGGGGTGGAGGATTTTGGAGGGCACCTCAGTCACCCAGCCCCAGGGACAGCCTCGGCACGGTGGGGGTGGAGCCCACGGCCTGTCCAGCACCCAGACCACGTCAGCCCTGCGCCTGCAGCTCTGGCCCAGATGGCCTGGCCGCCCCAGACGTTATCTGCCTGCCTGCTCACTCTCTGCGGTCTGTGAGGAGACAGATGTGCACAGGCTCTGAGGCTCCGCAGCCCTGGGTGGGGCCGGGGGAATGTTCCAGCCTGCAGGAAGCGAGCAGGGCCAGGCTGCACTCCTCACGCAGGGGGATTAGGAGGTCCCTGCTCCCAGCCAGCCGCTCTCCTCTCTGGAAAAGCCACTTCGCCCCCAGATGTGGGCGGAGGACAGAAGGGAGCCCACGTGTGGGAGCAACAAGCACGTCAGAGGGGGGACCTCCTTCCCTGGCCGGTCCCCGCTGCCCATCCGGGTCACCCTGGAGCGCCAGCCGCCATATGCAATCAGGACCCTCACGCTGCCTGTCTTCCCGGAGGCTTCCTTCCTTCTTGTAGACAGGATACTTGGCTGAGAATACAGTTTGCTTTTAGAGACTTCCTTTTTAATGATGTATTTAATGAAATATTCTTTCTCACGCGCTGTTTAAAATCAGCACAGTAGTTGTACACGCTTATGGGCGATACGCGTGCACAGTGCATGGAGCAATCAGAAGGTAGGTAAATGCTTAAAGTTTTTAAAAACTTATTGTTGTAAAAGACGACTGCCAAGAGTCCCCTTCCAAAGTCTTCCCCCTCGCTTTGAAGCCGTTATTCTTGACTATCTGGAAGTCCTCTTTCCTGGTGTGTTTATGAGCTGTGACCGCACCTGCAGAACGGCAGGCTCGGAAAGTCGTGATCGTATGTCCTCTTTCACTTTCTTCCCTGCGTCTGGCCCCATGTAACTTCTGGCTCTTTCCCAAAGTCAAAATCGCCATCTTGTCTCTGGGATAGTCTCAGTACTCCACAACTCACAGAAGGAGAGGTTTGTTTCAGCCTGTGGTCGCAGAAGGTCTTAGTCCACGCGTGGCCAGCAGGCAACAGCGGGAAGGGCCAGGCGAGGAGGAGGAAGACAGCTCGTGGCGTGGCAGGAAGGAGCCTGAGAGGGAGCCGGGGAGACTCAGCGCGGACTCACGTACTTCCAGGTCACGGCGCCCCCTAACTCCGCACAGCCCCAGCCTCGAACAGCGCAGGAAGTCATCAGCAGGTCAGCCCACCGGAGCTGAGGAGCCCCGTGATCTAGCCACCTTCTGAATACATAAGGTTTTGGGGGACACTCCAGGCCCAAACCCAAACAGAAGGTTTGGGTTGATCCCGGACATCGAGGCAGCCGGGGGCACAACTGAAGCCAGGAAACAGGGCGCCCGGAAGTGCCCCAGCGGTGACGTGGGGAGCGCGTTTGAAGCAAGGGGGAGTGTTTTATGCTGCTGCATCTCCTACGGTGATAGATTATTATATTTTTGAGATTTAAGCACTCATCGTATTTTTCAGTCACCCCTCATGCAGTGCCCAGCCCAAGGTCATCAGCGCATCTACTCCCGCAGATGCTGACTGCGTCTTGAGTGGTGGAGCACACCCTGAGTGGCCTGTGCCAGCTACGTGGGCTGGGGCTCCCCACTGCCCCGGGCCCCACCTGCCATTCTTGTCTCTTCCTCCTCCGTGTTTCTGTCTCTGGGGCCGGCTCACCCCTCTGCTCCTCGCAAGCTCGTGGCCCATGGGCTGCAGGCCTCTGTGTGGTTTGAAGGGCCCCTTAGGAGAGGGGCGGGCTGCGGGGTACCAGCCTGTGGGACACAGCTCCTCCCTCCTGTATGCATGGCTCTGGGCCGGGACCCACGCACAGAGCTGCCCCGGGTGTCGGAGAGCCTGCAAAACCCAGCGGGAGGAGCGGGTAAAGGTCTGTTGGCAGCATCGCTGCGGCTGACCCACTGCCCGCCCACATGCCACGCCTCAGGGCTGTGGAGTGACCTGGGCAGCGGTGGGCACTGCGGCCTGGTGAGTTTCACCTCGGCTGCAGCTCCAGCACCCCACGATGGTGGCAGGTGGCCCAGACACACACAGGGCTCACTCCCGCAGACCACGCTCTTGAGACCCCCAGGCACCTTTCCGGGGGCTGGGTGTGGGGGTTGCAGAGGCCAGGAAATGCACGGACCCTGCTGTGATTCTCTCACAAAGCAAAGGTTTGTTCCGCATCCGCTACGTGGCAGACGCTGTGCTACGTGCCTCCTGAGAGTCCCCTGTCATGGTCCCGGCAGTCAGGCCCTGCTGCTCCCCTCCTGATCTTGGTCTGAGGAAGCGGAGGCAGGCAGTGCTAGGTCACCTGCCTGTGCGGTGAGTGGCAGAGCCATCCCCATCCTGGCCTCACGGTCCCCAGCAGGCAAGGCTCAGGGTGTGGCTTGTATGAAATCCCAGATACTTTGTTTTGTTTGGTGAGAGGCATCGATGAGTGTTCTCTCTCTCTCTCTCTCTCTCTCTCTCTCTCTCTCTCTTTCATTTTCTCTCTCATCATCCCTCCCTCCCTTTCTTCTTTTGTACTTGTCTGTCTGATGGTTCTAGAACTAATTGCTGAAAATTGTACACTTTCTCTACTGAATCAAAAATCCGCTGACCGCTGAGTTGTGGACATCTTAACTTAGCATGAGACTCGGAAAGTCAAAACTAAAAAACTGGGGAACTGGGATGGGGGTTGGGGGGATGGAGCTCAGCAGGAGGCCCTGAGTTTAATCCTCGGCACCAATTAGCAAACAAATACTTTGCCTCTCACTCCAGTGCAGTTGGTCACCCGGGCATAAACGCGGGATGGACAGCAGAAATGTATAACGTATTGATGGAAGAAGTCAAAGAGGATGTAAATCCGTGGCGGGCGAGGGGAGCAGCCGGGAGACACGCATGCCAACCTTGCATCCAGAAAGAGGTGGGCACGCACTGAGCTCAAAAGACACTCAGCAAACAACCCCAGGTAAGCTGGAGCAAAAATCCGAACAAACCCTTCACCGAGTAAGATACGTGGCGCCGTTTGCCATAGAGAAATGCAAACAAGGTCAGCGGTGGAGAACCCGTAGGCAAAGGAGAAAGGCTGCCGAGCCACAGTGGCCAGGATGGCCAGGAGCCTGAGGGTGACGGCCGCTGCCTGGAGGGAGCTGGGTGGGCGGCACGGCTGTAGGAAGCCACTGCGGCTGTTTCTTATAACCTTGAACATACACGGACCCATGGCCCAGAACCACACAACCTAGGTGGTTGGTTGCCCAGTGCATCGAAACCACCTGGCGCCATATTGGAATGTGGTTTGCAGAGTGAGCAAGGTCAGTGCACTGTACGGCGGGCTCCCGGTACCCCGGGAGAGGCGGAACCGGGGAGGGAGAACCCGGATGAGGGCAGCGAGGGCGAGTGGGTGGGGGTGTGGCTGATGACAAACCGGGCTACTCGGGTAGTTGCCAGGGTGACAGAGCTGAACAGCGTGGCACTGCCGTGGTTGGTACATGGTGCCACACACTAGGCAAAACCAGTGTGACTTTGCAGCTCAAACAGCGACCCTCCATAAATGGAATTAAGCAAAATGTCGCCAGGGTCTAGTGGTCCCAGCTGAGCTGCAGGCTGTGACAGCAGTCTATCATCCGTGGGCGGCCAGGGCAGAGTGTCAACTTGATTGGGTTGGACTCCACCTGGGACACGGGTAGGGCAACTTCTGGATATGTCCGGATGTGTCATGGAGTGTGGCCTTGGGGTCTATGTCTGGTCCTGCCCCTTCCGCTCTGGCACTGTCCACCTGCCCTGATTCCCAGCCACCATGAACTGAGCAGCCTCACTCCCCCACGCTCTTCCAGCACTACGTCCCTGCCTTGGAGCCAGGTGACCATGGGCAGAATCCCCTGAAGCTGTGAGCCAAATTAGACCTCTCCTCCGCTGGGTGTTGAGTACTGGTCTCATCATAATACAGGGAAATGTGGGACGCATGTCTCTGAAAGACAGGGGCAGGCATGAATGAACCTGTCACTAAGGACAGATGCACTTTGACGGGAAGCCCTGGGACTAAGGACAGCCCCCAGGCACAGGTAAAACCTGGGTAGGAGTGGCTGAGTCCGGGGATGGAGACCAGAATGGCGGGAACACAGTGGGGCTGGGACTCTCCCTGCTGGAGAGGCAGGCCACAGAGTGGCTGGGTAAGGTCCGGACATAGCAGTGGTTCTGGGTTAAAGCCCAGAAGCCTCCCAGAGCCACGTCAATGTAATCCAGCTTCCGTGTGGGCACAGAGGGAATCATCAATACCCCTGGATGTGTGGGCAGCTCCCAACACCCTTCCTGGCTCTGCGACCACCAGCGGCACAGAGCTGGCAGAATGACCTCCCATGGCAGCAGACAATCCAGGGCCCAGATCTTGCCTCTAACACCAGGAAAAGGAAACAGAGCCCATTGGAGGAAAGACCAGTACTAGGGCTGGAGCAGATGGCACCAGCATGAGCCTGAAGCCCCTCAGGGTGTCTCTGAGCGCCCGGACGGGAGCCTGTCACGGGGACTTGGGAGCCAGGCTGAGGGTGCCAGTGGTTGAGGCTGGGGCCATTTGAACAAAGAGATGGTAGCGTTGGGGAGTGGTCTAGTTTGGATCTATAACACTCCTCTTAAGCCTTGGGTGTTAATCCATTGACTTCCTGTGCTGCCAAGAGGTGGGGCGGGGTTGGAGGGGGCAGGTCACTGGGACATGACCTGGAAGGGCATACACCAACTACCCACTTCCTGTCCGCCATGCTGTGACAGCTTTTCTCTTGAAGGGCCAGGCCTCCTCCAAGCCCTTCCACCAATGGTCTGAGACCTTCTGAAACTGTGAGCAAGAGTACACCTTTCCTCCCTCAAGTAGTGGGTGTTGGGTATTGTGTCCCAGCAACAAGAGAGCAACTTAATCATTGTGGGTTGCATCTGGAGTGTCCCCTGAAAGTCTCATGGACCTGTGGATACCGTGTACTGTTCAGTGTGGGACCTGGCTGGAAGGGGCAGATGCTTGGGGCTTGACCAGGGTGGTGTGCGCTAGCATCACCCTTCCTCCAAGACTTGGCTCTGTTCTGCCGCGCTGTGAGGAGCTCTGTCTCTGGAACTCTGGCTCCGGGTGTGGTCCCGCCACGTGGCTCCACCCTTTCCGGCCACCTACTGTGAATGGACCGGGGCCTTCTGAAACTGTGAGCTAAAATAAATCTTTCCTCCCTAAAGTTGTGGGTGTCAGGTATTCTGTCCCAGCAGTGAGAAAGTAACTGAGTACCCTAAATTACTGTAAAATAATAAGTAATAAAAACACATCACTGGCCAGCACCCTGTTGACGTCCAAGTGTGGTATAGTCACGCTACTCAACACCAGGCAGCAGAACAAGACGAGGCCCACAACACACAAGACACAACCCACGTGCGAGCGTGCGGAGGGCAGCAGAGCTGCGGGAGCCGTGGCAGGCCATGCCTGAGGATGGCACCACAGCAGGAAGGAAGCAGACACCAGGGAAAGTGGCCTGGATGGTCCATTGATGTAACATCCAAACACGGACAGAGCAAGTCTGTACTGCTAAGGCAGTGTAATTAGACAGTACGACTCAGAGGAGAAAGGGGGCAATTAGGTTGGCAGCTGGCTGGTGGTCAGCTCCCGGTGAGGGGGTGGCAGGCGCTCGGCAGCTGTTCTGGTTTCTTGATCTGGGGGTGGGCCGGGCCCGTGGGTGGGCTGCTTATAGCTGCTTACAAATTCTTTGATGTCACGGTTCACAACTCAATTGATCTTAAAAATGAAAGTACAAGGGAGCACAGAGGCAATTTGAGGACCCTTGGGAAATCCTCTGGAAAGTCCTTAGAGAGGTCCCTGGGGCAACGGAGAAGGAGATTTGGGACATGGCAGGAGTGGACTTAAGCCCTCGTGCTGAAACTTGTTGGATATAAAGTCTCAGGCAAGGAAGTGGACAGCCCAGATGTGTTGCTTCCTGACCCACGTAGTCAGAGCCACACCAGGCAGCTGCAAAGGCAGCTGGCAGGACTGTGCCTGGGCCTGGCCCCGTCGGACCATCGTGGGTGGCTCTGGCCAACGTTAGTATCATGACTGCTGTGCTCACTTTCTCATTTGTGGGACACAATACCTGATGCTCACGACTCAAGGGAAGAGGGGTTTATTCTAGCTCACAGTCCAGAGGTCCTGGTCCTTGCACGGTCAGCTGGCAGTGGTGGAAGGGTAGGGCAGAGGGGCACGGTGGGAGGCAGCTGCTCATGGCATCTGAACAGGAAGCAGAACACCTGGGGAGAAGCCAGGGCAAGACCGTATCCTTCCGGGCTCAAGCTGGTGGTCCACCCTGCTCCCCACCCACCCCCATGGCTCAACGACACACGGAACCAGTGGGTTACTCCGTTAGATTCAGTGAATCCCACAGTCCAATCGTCCTGTGAGCTGAGCAGCTCCTTGGTCCTCCAGTTTTCCGGCACACAGACGGCCATTGCGGACTCTCCCACCTCTGATCCGTAATCTACCTAGGAGATCCCTGGCATCATCACACACATATTTTCTACTGATTCTGTTCCTCTGGAAATTTCTGACTGATTCACAGTCCTGTCTTACGAAACATGAGCCAAAATAACCTCCCTCCTTTAATTTCTGGGTGCCACATATTGTGGGGCGACCAGAGTGATTACCATGGATGTGCATACCTGGGAGCATACTGGCCTGCCCTTTTTAATTAGATGACATGCACCGTGATGAGTTATGGCTCAACAAAGCTGTTAAAAGCCCAACTGAGTGACTACAAGAAGCCCTCCTTCCCTCCCACTCTCCTTTCCAATTACACACTCACCACCCACCTGAGAAACTCCAGCACACAGCGGAAAACACACATGACAGGCTGGTCGGAGCCGTGTGTGATCAGGAGCAGACAGAGCCCACCTGCAGGAGCTCAGCAAGAGGGTGGGTAGAGACAGCTGGGTGTGGCTGGCATGGGGAGACTGAGGAACCGGACACCACCCCCCTCATGTGGGAGGCAGCTTCAGCCGGAGCCGGACCTGTGTGTGTGCATGGAGAGTTCAGAAGCCACCGAGCCTGCTGGCAGGTCCTGGCTGAAGTCCTGGGATCCTCATGGCCTCTACCTAAGGCTCAGTCCCCTACTGACCACCTCAAGCCAGGCCAGGCTTTCTCACACCCCCTAGGCATGTACACCCTGGCAAAATCTTACCTGGAAACCATGGGTTTTCAGGACAGGGACTGAGCAGAGCTGGAACCCCTGAGAGCAGTCTGTCAGCTCCTGCAGGAGTCAGGACAAACGTGCTTGCTTTGCAGTGCTGGTCACTTTCCGAAGATCTCTGCCATGCTGATTTCTAGGCTCTGAAGGACTTCAAAGGAGATGTTAGGAAAAGAAAGACTGTAAGTCCTGTGAATCCTGCTGGCTGTGGCTATGTGACCTACCAGCCAGCACTCAGTCTGACGTCAGCCCTTTTCCACGTCATGGCTTCTCGGGCTGAACAAGATGGTCTGGACCTGGGCAAGTTGGCCCAGAAGTGGCTTGTCCCCGCCTTGGTGTACTTGGAGCCTCCTACCTAGGAAAATTCACAGCAAAACAATCACCTGGAGGTACCTTTCCTCTGCAGATGGTAGTTAGTGCCAGCAGGCCATGGGGACCTCAGTGCAGCCAAGACCAGGGCATGTGACCACAACTCTCTACGTGGCTTGGGCTTCCTCCCAACATGGCTGCCACTGGGGTGGGGTAGGAGAGGCGGTCCTCTTATCTGTTGATTCTAGTTCTAAAGGAGGGCGGGTCTAAAAGAGGCATCAGCTGTTTCCTGCCCCGTGCTCCTACAGCAGCCACAAGTACACCCAGTACGTGAGGCACACACTCATCTCTCGGTGGAGGGGTGGCATGGCCACATGGTCAAAAAGTAAGTATGTGGGGAAGGCAGGTATGCGGCATCCATCTTTGGAAATTTTATTCTGCCACATCACGTTGGGTGTTCACAGCCTCTTGGGCATTAGCCAGTGATACAGAGATTTATTGACTTCTTTATCAAGCTGTAAGGGGTCATCAAAAACATGATGAATGTTTACATTAAAAAAGAAATATATTGCAGTAAACAACACGTTGCCAAGAATGCTGGCGGTGAGTGGGGTGATTTTGAGGGGGATTCCCGGTAACGTGTCTAACTACATGCACTTTTCGATTAACCATTTACCACAGGTGTCGATCCCGCTTTGTGAATACAGCATGTACAGCAGTTCCTGTTGGGGGAAAATATACCAAGCCAGGGTGTCCTCGTCCACCTTAGTCCCCAGACCCGACGCTGTGGGCTGGCTCTTCGGCACAGTGAAGACGGCTATGAAAATTCAGTATTTTGAATGGATTCAGGACGTCATGGCAGCCAGCACAGCACAGCTAGAGACCCTCGGGGGACAGAACGGCTTCAGAGAGTGGTCAGGAGGACGGGACGATAGTGTTCAAAGCCAGAGGGAGGATCTTGGGGGAGGGGTTGAAGGTGACATGCCCATTACTGTGACAAATATCTCAACATTTGCCACACACATATCTACCCTGTCGACCTGCCCGTCCCACGTGCATCTCTGCTGGGCACACCTGTCTCTTCTCTGTCGATCTGTGTGGTGACCCATGTATCGCCTATCCGCGTGTGCGTTTGTCACGTTCTGTCTTCCGCTTTCTGCAGTCGCGTGTTATTTCCTGCCTCTCCCCCCACCAAACCCTTCCAGAGGGGTGAGTCGCTGTGAACCTGCAGCTGGATTCGACTCACAGCCTTCCGAGGGCACCCAGCACAGCTTTGCAGCTGGGGGTTTGTGGGTGCTGTCCTCTCAGTGAGGCTGTGGTGGAGTCGGGGGACGGTGCGACCACGGCAGGGTTGAGTTGGGGTGGCTGGGCACCCACGCCTCCTCTTCTCTCTCCACTTTCCTCCGTTCCCACCCAAGATGGCTCTGGGGAGTTCTCAGGGCCTGGAACGTGCTATTAGAAACCATAAGCAGCCAGGCTGGGAGTGCAGGCCTGTAAATCTCAGACTTAGGGGGCCTGAGGCAGGAGAACTGCAAGGCTGAGCCCGGCCTGGGCAACTTAGCAAGACGCTGCCTCAAATAAACAGTAAAGAGAGGCTGGGGATGTAGCTTAGAATGAAGGCCTGACGTTCAGTGCTCAGTACTGAAAGAAAGAAAGAGAGAAAGAAAGAGGAAAAAACGAAAAGAAACCACAAACAGCGTCATGACAGCTGAGAGGCCCATGCCTGCTGGGTCAGGCCAGGCTGATGGTACCTGGGACCTCTACACCCTAGCAGGGAACAGTGGCGAGGCCCCAGGTATCCACATATTGAGACTCTGGCCGAGGCCATCAGGTGACCCCGACAGTCCCCTTCTCCTGGGCCTCTGTGCCCTCACAGGGCCCCTGAGGGCTGACCAAGGACCGCAGGATCAGCCCATGTACCCCCATGGGCCATGGAGCCTGGCGTCCAGCTGACTCTGAGAACAAGCAAGTCAGGGCTTGGGCGGGCAGGCTGCCCCTGGCAATCTGCGCCCACACTGAGGCACTTTGCTCCTTCTGTGACTGCTAGAGCCTCGGGGCCCCTCTGTCCCCGAAGGGGTTCCTCCAGGCTGTGGTAACACTGCAGAGTGGGGTTACCCTGTTTGCGTGGAATCAAATAACACACACACACACACACACACACACACACACACACACACACACGCCAGAGTTACTCCCAATCAGAAATATTGGATGTTGCTAGTTTTCCTTTGTGAAACTCCGAATGAAGATCATGTTTAGAAATCGAAGCTGACATTCAACTCAATTTTGATATTTTAAGCATTTACCCTAAAATAGTAGGTGTGCTTACTGTGTGTCTCTGCACACGGTGTGGGCGTGGGTGTGTAACGGGGTGAGGCGAGTGTTCTTGCATCAGAATTTGAGCGCAGTGGCGCTTCGTCCACGAGGCTGGGCCCCGTCCCCGGAACTTGGCACCGGACCGAACTACGTGTGCAGTGGTCACCGGGCCGAGTCCACGCTGCCCCCGCTGCTGAGCTCATGCCTGAACCGGGCCTCTGCATCCTGACTACTGGGAGACCTGATCGCAGACCGAGTGCTTTTAAAGAGAAAAGCGTACATTTGAAACACTGACGTGTCAAGAGGTTCATGAGGCATGCATTCCTTGGCCATGGAGACACGCGGAAGGGCGTTATTAATGCAGAGAAAACGTACGGAGGGAGGCCAAGCTGGTGGAGGAAGAGGAATGTGGCTTGGGCAAGTGCCAAGGAAGAGGGATGGAGATACGGGCATTTCTGGATCGAGACGTTTCCAGGACATTCTAGACACTGCCAGAACATTTCTACAGGACGAGCAAGAGGCCACTCGCTATTTGTGTTCTCTAGGATGAAGCCAGATTGGAAAGTGCCGAGCTGCGTTTCCCAAATGAGGAAAATAGAGAGCAGATGTGAGCTGGGAAAAGGCACTCATGGATGCCCAGGACGAGTTTTAACGTCTCGACGGCCGGGGAGACTCCAGGCTGTGGCTTGTGGCCTCACAGCAGCGCCGGAGGTGGGGCCTGCGGGAGGCGATGCGCTCCCTGACAGCACTCATGTCCTACTGTGGGGCTGGGCTCATCCTCCGGAGCTTCTGCTTTCCAAGGCTCGGCGGGGTTCATGATTCCGAGAACAGGTTGGTAGCCGGTTGGGCCTGCCGCTCCCAATCTCTGCCTTTGCCTGTGAGATCCCCCTGCACCGGCCCACCGGAGGGCCATCTTGTGAGACAGCACGGGGTCCTCACCCAGTGCCACCGCTTGCCACTGAGACTTCCCAGAACCGTGAGCCTAAGCGAACACCTTTCTCTCTCTTTTTCCCATTTTATTGATATGTACACGTGCAAAATTTAAGGTTTACAATGAAGTTGAGCATTTTGTGCACCTACGTATCTTGTCAAGGTGACAAGCGCTTTCCCACTCTCCTTTTGTCCCTCCCCCAACCCGTCCCTCCTTCCCTCCCCACCCTACCCCTGGTTCACTTTGTTTTTCATTTTAAGTTCCATGAGATAGCTGTGATCTGGGACTCTCATATCAGAGAGACCATCCCATGTTTCACCTTCTGCTTCTGACTCACTTCATTAAGCATTATGTTCTCAAGTTTCTTCCACTTGGCTGCAAAAGCCTCCACGCTGTTGGACTTTATAGATGCGTAGTATTCCATTGTGTATAAGTACCACAGTTTGTGTATCCACTGGTCTATTGATGGGCATTTTGGTGACTTCCATGTTCTAGCTATTGTTAGTTGTGCCGCTATGAACATGGGTACACATATATCTCTGCTATGTGTTGTTTTGGCCTCTTTTGGATATATTCCACCTTTCTCTTAGAAGTCACTCAGTCTCAGGTATTGTGTGTCATAGCAACAGAAAGCAGACCAGGACAGAGCCTGTCACAGAGGCAGTGGTGGATCACCACCTGGAACTCCGCCCAGTCTCTGATCATTTTTGTGTTCGTGCAGCACACTGGCTGCAGCAGCAGAAGAGGTGTCCACACAGCAGGGTCCCTCTCTCCAGTCCTCTGAAGCCCCTGTGAGCTGGGGGGACGGCGAGGAGGCTTGGTCAGGGGAATTGGCTTCGCGGTGGATTCCTGGGACTCACAGAGCATCCACACCTGGACAGACCCCGAGGGCCACCCAGCCCCAGTGCCCTGATCTTGCCAGCCTGAGATGGCACTTCTGCAGGACCCCAGCAAGATAAACCAAAGGAGGGCACGGCCCAGGCGGTCACAGAGCCCTACTGATCCCTCACTCAGTGCTGTCCTTTGTTTGGGGTCACATCCTTCCTCTTGTCACGGAGCACAGGCCAAGGGCGGTGGCTTCAAACACTGACGTTCCCCGGCTTGTCCTCCCGGAGCGAATTTTACTGATGGACAAAGTCCCCAAACTTGGCTGCTGCAGGGCTCATTCACCCCTCCCGGCTCGGAGGTGAGCACTGTGGGGCAGGGCGGGGGTGGGGGCCAGGCCGGGGCCAGGTGGACACAGGGCAGAGGCAGGGTGGGGGTGTCCCCAGCACGGGCCTGGTTCCTTCCAGACACATCTTGTAATTCACCCTCCATGACAGCCCCTCACTCACCTGCACGTAGGGCAGTGGCGATTGGAGGCCCAGGGGCCCCTCCACCTCCTCACAGCTGGCTTTCAAGAACTCCTTTTCCTTTTTACCAAAGTACATGGCCTCAGCCAGGCCCGGTGGTGCAGCCTATAACCCCAGCGCTGGGAGGCTGAGGCAGGAGGCTCACAAGTTGAAGCCCAGCCTGGGCAACAGAGGGTCTGGGCAAGACTGTATCAAAATCAAAAATAAAGATGGGCTGGGAAGGTAGCTCGGGGCGGAGGGCTTGGTCTTGATCACTAGGACCACATAAAAAAATTAACAAATGGAGATAATCAAAAATAAATGGCATTCTTTGGTTCGGTCAGTGGTAAGTACATGAATCCGGGCTTGGGGCCGGAGGGGTGAGTTGCTTTTCGGAGTTGGGGTGGCTGCAATTTGAGTGTGTCCCCTAAGGGTCCCTGTGGCAGAAGCGTGGCCCCCTGAGGTGGTGGAGTCTCCGTCAGAGGCGGGATTAGTGTCCTCGTGGACTCCTGGCGAGGTCTGATGATGGTGGGTAAAAGAGAGCGCCTGGACCCTGCATGGGTCCCGAGCCCCGCCTGGTGCCACATGCAATGGCTGCGATGTGTCCTCCCATTCTGACACTGTCCGCTGTGACGTAACGTGTCTCCAGGCCCTCACCAGAGCCAGACAAGGGCTGGTGCTGTGCCCACCAACCTCTAGGAGTGCCAGCTGAATCCATCCCTTTGCTTTACAAATCCGGCTGGCCCAGGTGTTGCACTAAGCTGACCGGAAACTGTCTGTGAGAAATGAGTGATTCATTTTCAGAGCTGTTGGGTGAAGCAGAAAACGTCAGCTTGCGATCCAAATATGAAGAATTGCACACGCGTCTCCCAGACAGCCGTGGACACCTGCTTTCCGCTCCTCTGGCTGCTTGTTCTTTCTCGATGATGTGAGGAGAGTTTATTTACAGTATTTCAAAAACGGTTCGATGTTCGGAGGTTCTTTTTCACCGCTCACACTGGGCCTGAGCCAGGGAGTTGCTGAAGTCATTGTGGACCCTCAAATACCCTCCAACCAGTCACCTGTGTGGTCACGTAACATCTGGCTAAGACTGTAACCTCTGTAGCATCCAGCCAATGGGAGCCGGGGGTGGGACTTGCACTCCAGTGTGCGAATACTGTGCTGCCCCGCCCGTCCCGCCTGTCCGGAGCACATACCCGTCCTCGCACTATCGATATTTAATGTTCATCTTACTGTTTTCCTAGTCTCTGTGTCCATTCTTTGGCAGTGGGGGTGGCGAGGCCTGCTTCTCACACAGACTATCACAGGTGTGTGTGTGTGTGTGTGTGTGTGTGGGGGGGGTCCTGTGGGTTCTGGGAGGAGAGCAGCAGCATCAAGTCACATCAGCCTCTCCTGGGGGCTAGGATGGGTAGAAAATAGAACATAAGCCCACAAGAGCCCACAGGCGAGAGGGGCCAGTGAAATAAAAGTTGGAAGGCTCCTTTCTTGTCCAAGAAGGGGTAAAAGTGCTAAAATATGTTAGACTCGAACTTTTTTTATGCGGCCCTGGGGATTCTCAGCCCCCTCATTCAATCTTTATTTTGAGACAGGGTCACGCTACCTCAGTAAGCCGCCCAGACTGGGCTTGAACTTGTGATCCTCCTGCCTCAGCCTCCCACAGTGAATGTTCAGGACGTGTGCTGTGATCTCTGAGACGGCTACGAGAAGGGAGACGGCAGTGTGTGACTTCCTTACTCGGTTACATCCAGGGAAGACGGAACCGTGAAGAAGAGCTAAAAGAAAGGAAGGAAGGAAGCGAGGAGAATCCCAGAGAGACGGCGCGTGTGGAGCACAGAGTGTGACGGTGGAGGCGAAGTCCTCTGCCACAATTACTTTGTGGGAGGCAAGGACGTGGCCGGAGAACCGGAGCCACAGCCGGTATTTCCCACAGAGGGGCTTGAAGAGAGAGAGGGTTGGTCACTCGGGAGTTGGAAGAGCAAAAAGAACCACGCTCACGGGAGAAGGTAGCCACGGAAGGGTTCCGTCTTTCCTGGCGGTCGCGTGTCCCTGCCGGTAAGTGAAAAGGGCACAGGATAGACTCAGAAGCAAGAGCCAGCTCCTGCTGCCACAGCAGCACAGAATGGAGAAACCAGGAAGTCTCCGCCCCCCGTCCCATTTCCTGGGATCTCTCCAGCATGGTGCTCCCCAAGTTTTTGACACCAGGGACCAGTTGAGTTGAAGACCGTCCTCCCAAGGGCCTGGGGAGGGGGCGTTCGTTACGCAGCAGGTTACGGGAGGACAGCAGCAACAGGAGGGGCACAGGCCCCGCCTCCTGTCAGTCAGCACTGACATTGGAACCAGCAGGGGCCTGCTGACAGGGGTGTGGCTTTGCTCCTGCCACCTCTGGCCCGCTGCCCGTCTGTGGCAGCGTCCTGGTCCTTCCCTAGCCACGGACTAGTATCTGTCCGTGCCTGGGAGCTGGAGGGGTTGAGGGGTTGAGGGGTTCCATCACAATCCTAGCTAGCCAAGAGGACGAGAAATGTCACTTACAGAGTCCCAGCGCCAGCATCCCTGAACGAAATGTAGAACAACAGATTGGGAGCAGAAGACAGCAGATAAATAAGTGATGTGTGAACGTACCGCCCCAGGTCACCGAGCCACGGGGAAATGCAAACCTCACGGGGGAGCTCGCACAGCACGGGGGCTGCGGTGTCACTAACTCATGACAGCCCTGCAGGGCCCCATGATCTGCAGAATGCTGCTAGGTGGTACATGACTTCACAGGAACGCAGACTCCAAACACAAGCCATTTTTTTTCTCACTCTGGGTGAAAGAATAGAGCCCTCTCTACCAAAGGTCTGTACCGAAAGATGAGGACAGAGAAGCTGGAGACGGAAGCACGGAACAAGATAAGGCAGGAGGGCACGAGCTCTAAGGAAACACTAGCAGCTCCGCAGGTGTACACAGAAAGCAGCCTCGTGAGAGGCCAGAGGACTATCATTTCCTTTTGTGACAAGGGTCACACCCTACTAGGCATAATGTCTTAGTTACTTTTTCGTTGCTGTGACTCGATACCCGACATCCCCAAATTGAGGGGAGGAAAGGTTTATTTTAGCTCACGGTTTCAGAAGGTCACAGTCCACTCAGGGGCAGCGGGCAGCCATGGCAGTGCATGGCAGAGGGACAGGAGGCCAAGTCAAGGCGAGCTGAGACTCGTCCCCAAGGAAGGCAGGAAGCAGCTTATGTGTCCTTCCAGGTCTCCTCCCAGTGGTCAGCCCCTCCTGTATCCAGGTGTGGAAGGGGTGGTAAGCCCCCACTACATGCCTGTAATCCAATTTACATGCCTGTAATACACTTTACATGCCTGCAACCCACTCCTCCAGACTAGGCCCCAATCTCCCAACAGCACATGGCTCCACAGACCATCCGTAACATTCAAATACATGAGACCTTTGGGGGCATTCCAGATCCACACCGCAATACACATGTAACAGGCACGCCCTGCTAGGTACATATAAACCTACATGGGCAAGGACCTGTCTTCTAGAAACCTAAAGCAAAGGCTGATAAAACCAAAGCAAACCTACAGCCAGAGCAACAGATTGAAATGCAGCCTCCTCAGTAACTTGCAGAACAAGCGGACGGAAAAATTAGTAAGGAAATAAATGCTTTGAACAGTATGATTAAGAAATGTAACTCTGTTGACTTACGCAGAGCCGTACTTAACAGTGGCTGAATACACATCCACTTTAGGTGGGCTTGGATTATTCACCATGGTCGAGGAGGTGGCTCCGTGTGAAGGCCTGGGCTCGATCTCGAGTACCCCCCTCCCCCCCCGCCACACATACACACACATACACACAAATTTTCAGTCCTGATGGCTTGGTCTGTTAGCCAAATATTCACAGAATTCTTTCAGGGAATAACAAAAGAATGTTCTCAACTCTGTTTATGAGGCCAATCTATCTTTGATAGAAAGTCTGATGAGGAAATGCAGAAGTCACCCTGCCTCGTGAACATAGATATAAAAATCCTAGCCAAAATTTGAACATATTAAATACGATGAAATCGTAAAAGGAAAGGACCTCATAACCAAGAGGGTACGACCCAAGAGCGATGGACAGCACTGTGAGAAAGGAGGAAAAATGCTTTACTGAGTCCCGGCAGCAGGACAAGGGAAAGGACTGTCCTTCATATGGAAAGATTATTTGCAAGAAAACCCCAAAACAAATCACCTGTGGTGGCAAACGTCAAACTTGATGGTGAAATGCTAAAATTTCCCTCTGAGACTGGGGCAGGCTCAAGGCAGTCAACGCCACCCCTGCTGTGTCTGTCCACACTGCTCGGAAGCCTCAGCAGAAGGTGCGGGAGACAGGGAGGGACAAGCATCACAGGTCACAGCTGCACAACTGCGCGTGCGGAGGGGCCAAGAGAACGACCGGAATTGATGTGGGGATTCAGCAAGGTTGCCAACCATCATTTTATTTCTTTATACCATTAATTGGCATTTAAACATAGTTTCAAAGGGGCCATTTGATGCAATACGTGACCCCTTCAATTTAAGAGAGGAAAGTAGTTTATTTTAGTTCACAGTTTTTGCAGATCTCAACCCTTCCTTGGTCAGCTGGCATGGCGCAGGGTGGAAGGGTCTGGCGGGAGCAGCTGCTCACCACAACATCCCAAGAGAAAGGGTCAGGGCCTGGCTAGAGAAAGGCCGCTCATCTCATGGCCAACAGGAGGCAGACTGTAAGACGGAGGGTGGAGCTGGGTATACACTTCCGGGTCATATTCCCAGTGACCTTCCGCTTCTGGCCAGGCCCCACCTCTTAACAGCACAGGAAATCAATGGATTAACTTCCACGATTAAATCGCCTCCCAAACACATGAGACTTTTGGGAGACATTCCAGGCCCAAAACAGGAACACCATTCATAACAGCACGAAATACATTACTTTTCTAAGCTATTAAAGATTATAAAAGATAGTTGGGCCTGGTGCTGCAGGCCTGTCATCCCAGCCCTCTGGGAGGCTGAGGCAGAAGGATCCCAAGTTAGAGCTCAGCCTGGGCAACTTAGCAACTTAGTAAGACCTGATTTCAAAATAAATAAAAGTGGGCTGTGGATGTAGTTCAGTGCAAAGACCGTGGGCTCGGCCTCCAGTGCTCCTCCTTCCACACACACACAGAAGGAGAAGGGGTGTGGGGGGGGGGGAATCCTTATCATAAATACAAAAACCTTCTTGGGATGAGCTAGAGAAGGCCAGACAAGCGGAAAGGCCCCTGGATGCACTGTGCTCATGAATCGGATTACATAAAGGTGTGCGTTCGCTGCCAGAGTCCTATAGTATGAGTAAAATTGGAATCAAAACCCCAGCATATTTTCTGTGGGAAGTCATAGGCCGATTCTAAATTAAATTTAAGTGGGAACACAGAGCCAAGAATAACTTAGACCAGGAGTAACCAACCTTTTTGGCAACAGGGACCAGTTTTATGAAAGACAAGTTTTCCACACATTTTCGGGGTGGAGGGATGGCGACCTAGATCTTTTGCCTGAGCAATTCACGGTACGGTTCCCTTTCCTATGAGAATGTAGTGCAGCCACTGATGTGACTGACAGGAGGTGGAGCTCAGGTGGTCGCGTGAGGGACGGGGAATGGCTGTAAATGCCGAGGAAGCTTCGCTTAGGGCTCTACCGCTCACCTCCAGCCTTGTATCCTGGTTTCTAGCAGGCCGCAGATCTGTACGCGTCCTCAGCCCGGGGTCTGGAGATCTCTGCTTAGACAATCCCAAAGAATAAGGTACAAGATGTCGAGTTACTGTGCCATCTACTAAAATTCATGTTAAGCCAGTGTGGCATTCCCTCAAGAACAGAGAACGGGTGAGCACAGAATTAGACCCACGCGATTGCCCGTATCATAGTTAGCTGGTCTAACAAGCAAAAGGGAGAGTTTATAATAAATACATGGGAGTTTGATTAGCTTGGTATCTAGATGGGGAAAATGTGAGAGAGAAGAGGGACCTGGACCCTAATGCCACCCCCAAGTACTAGTTCTTGGTGGTCCGCAGAGCCGGGAGGGACTCTGCAGTGACAACCCTTCCAGAAGCTACCAACTACTCCCGTGAGCCTGGGCCGGGAAGGAGCTTTTCAACAGGACAGGAAGCTCGCTCACAAAGCAGCCGGGTGCCCTAAAGATTCAGAAGTACTGGTGCCTTTGCCGCTATCCTGTCGCTGGGACAAAGTCCCTGATGCCCACGGCGTAGAGGAGGAGAGGATTATTTTGCTCCGGGTTTCAGTGCAGGAACTTCAGCTCCGAGGCAGGAACAGCTTGGCAGCTGCTCACCCTACAGCAGCCAGGAAGCCGGAAGAGAAGGGACGAGTCCTTCCGGATCAGCCACACACCCTTCCGGGTCACCCCTAGCAACCCTCTTCCCTCCAGGCCCTGCTTCTGAACAGCGAAATCTTCCGTAGACAAAGCCACTGAGGCACAGTGCCCGTGACCCAGTCACCTTCCAAACACAGGAGAAGGTGGAAGGACGCCTCAGACAAAACCGTGAGAGACCGCCATCAAGGATGCCACCAGGATGGAAAATAAAAACCGCACCATGGAAGAAGACACCCCAGCCCAGTTGACAGGGGACCTGGGTCCAGGGAGCCTGTGGGAAATGCTGTCGGCGGTTGGACAGGACGTTAGCGCTAGACCTTCAGGGGAGGGGGCGTCCGAGTGGCCAAAAACCCAAAATGGAGGCTTTCTCCTCCGTGATCAGGGTGGCACAAGCGCAAACCACAGTAACTCTGCTTGTGGTCCATCCTCATGGTGGAATGTTATTCAGCCATAAAGAAGCAACACGCTGACCTGGGCTGCGCTTGGGTGAGCCGTGAGACACAGAGTACAGAGAGAAAGAAGCCAGAGGCTACTGGTGCATGTCAGAACCCACGTACGGGCCACGTGGACCGATCCCACCTACGGAGGCAGGGCAGCGGGGAGGAGGCGTGGGGAGAACTGCCCCCCACCTCACCCGGCGCTTTGCTTCGGGGCCACAGGAAGGTTTTGGAACTGGAGGGAGGCGGCGGTTGTCCACGCAGCGAGTGTTCTAACGGCCGTGGGATTGCTCTCTGGAAAACGGGTAATTTCATGTCATGCAAATTTTGCTTCAGTAAACAATTAAACCAAACCACAACGACACGCGGAGCCAGAATGGCTTCTATTAAAAATGGCCGAGCCACCCCGGGCTGCCAGGCACGTGGGATAACTGGACGTCCCCTACGCTGCCCCGATGACACACCTGGTCCCAGCCACTCCATCTCAACCTGAGGACGCAGGAGCGCTGTGGCTTGGTGTGGGGTGGTGGCAGGGTGCGCGGGGCCTCCCAGTGTGTGTGGCTAGAGGCTCCTCGCAGCCCCGTCTTTCCAAACTGGAGACTGCCCAGTGTCTGTCACCATCTGAGCGTGCTGGTTAACTCCTGCGCCATATGGCCCGTCCCTGGTGGGAGCAAAGCCCTGCCCTGCCACTTACAGCTCCTTGGAACTGATCCGATCCATACGCTCCAGGGCTCCCCAGTGCCCTTACCTGTGCCCTCTGTGGGTCTGTCTCCCTGCTCCCGGGGCCAGGGATGGAAGCACTGTTGCGCCCGCACACTCCTGCTGCTGCCCCCGGCCGGCCCAGCTCCTCCCAGCACATGGGACCCTGTCGCTCCTGTGGCAGGGACTCTGTCTGGGGACCCTGCATATCCAGGAGGAATCTGTCTCCTCTAGGTATCAGTGGAGTGTCAGTGGCCAGTCAGTGGCCGAGAAACCAGCCCTCCCAGCCCTCCTGGCCAGACCTGACGTGGGCCCTGCTGCAGGCTGTCCCGGTCCCTGTCACACTCCCCGGGGGACCCAGTGGGTCTCAACACTTCTCATGTTGTGTCTCAGCGTCTTCCTTCCCTGTGGACAGTGAGCACCCAGTGGCCAGCCTCATCTGCGGCCCCAGAGGTCCAGACCAGGCTCAGAAACCTCTGCTAAGTGGGTGGCCGGTGGGACAGACAGAAATACCTGTCCCCGTCCCGTGTCTTGCCAGGCCAGAGGCCCCCCCACGGCCCCACCTTGTGAGAGCAGTGCAGTGCGGGGCCGCGGGGGAGGCAGGAAACGCTGGGCAGCGAGCTCACAGCGTGCGAGGCTGGGGTCTGTGGCGGTGCTTGAGGGGTGTACGTGTATTCCTGTGTTCTGTGGTGGCTCTGGCCCGGGTGAACATAGGCCCACCTACTCTCAATAGCCCTGATGGGGGAAGCAAGGTCAGGAAAGCCCTGGTGTTCCTGCAGAGATGGCTGCCCAGGAATTCCAGAGCTTCCTCACAAGGACACCCTGATGTTACTCACTGGCTGAGCCTGCTGCAGCTGATTTCCAGCCCACGTGGCTGTGCCCCTGGGCTTTTGGAGAGTGCCAGCTGACCCCCAGCCCCTGCCTCCTTGTCCTCAGGACTCTTCAAGGCCCCAGTCACCTCCGGCCGCTGAGACCACTCCCCTGGCTAGGGTCCTCGGGGTCACAGGCCAGCTCTCAGCATCTGCACGCCTGTGTGTCCTATCTCGTGTACTCCCTCCCACAGAAGCCATGATAAAGGCGCCAGCCACGCACCCCGCTGGCCCCTCCTGCCTCTGAGCGCCTCCTGTGGCCTCTGGTGGCCCTGTGGGGTGTGACACGGTGCCCCTCCTCCTAGGAGCTGAGAGTAGCTCCTTCCTCTTCTGCCGCTGCCGGCCCCTGTGTGTCATTATCGTCACCTCCAGGCGCCGGAGCTGGAGTGGCCACTCCGCCATAGCGCCTGCCCGCCTACCCCGGGAGCTTGTGGTGCTCAGCAGGGGCTCGGGCACTCTGATACCCCCCCTACCATGAGCGGAGAACCTGGGTGTGGCCTGCTGGGCGACTCCTTCGGATTCCCGGAGACCTTCAGGGCCCAGGTCCTGGCCGACACTTGTCTTTTCTTGTTATTTTGGGCAAGAAAAGTCCCAGGACAATGGGGGCAGCCACCACCCGCAGCAGCGTCCAGGCTGGAGCCTCTGGAAGGCATTAGCCACAGGCAACCGCTGTTTGAAAACCAGCACAGCAGGGTGGGCATGAGCTATTACAGGGTGAGGACCCATCATGGCCTGCCTGTATCCCCCGGGACTGCCCCCGCCCCCGAGGCCGGCGTCCACAGACTCCCCGCTCATAGCCCGAAACCACACTGCGCACCGGGGTGGCAGCCACCGGCCATGACAGAGCCAGCTCTGGGTCCCTCACTGTGTCCTCTGCCGGGCGGGGAACAAATGAAGCTCTGAACCAAGCTCTTTATATCTGCCCCTCCTCCTCCTCCTCCGGGCCGCCCAGGGAGACGCCACTCTGGCTGGCAGGGGCCTCCGCCGCGCCCTGGGGTCCCCGTGCCTCCTGGGTGTCCCCGCCTCCGCTCCCCACTCCCAGGGAGCCGCTTTCTTCATCCCGCTCCCCCCGGGCTCAGGCTGGCCCTTGCTTTCATCTGTCCCCCGCCCTCCCCCCTTCTCAGGAGGGACCAGAGGCTTGTCCCTGCGCCGGGTGCCGCGGCAGACCCGTCCGCTCTGACTCACCGGGCAGGCATCCTCCCCGCTGGCCCCACAGCCAGCCCGGCCACACAGCCTCCCCGGTTCCCAGGCTCAGGCCCTGCTTGTGCAACAACCGGCCTGGGACTAGGCAGGCAGCGAAGGCTCGGGTGCTGAGGTGGGCCTGGGTACTCTATATTCAGACTCAGGGTGCTGGGGCGGGCGGGGGTTCCCCACGCTGACAGTTCCATAGTGGACACACAGGGCCGTGCTGGCCTGTTGGCTGCGGGGCTGCGGCTGCCTTCCTGGCCAGTCCTGCCGGGTCGCCACAGTGGTCTGTCTGCTGGAGCTGCCCCTCTTGAAAGCAGCGGTCACTCTGGGCTGCCTTCAGGCTGGGAGCCCAGCTGGCGGGACTCCAAGTTTTGGTGAAGTCATGTCCCCACCCTTGTGCCTTGTGTCCTCCCAGGTCATCGCTCTGAAGTGGCCAGCAGGAGAGATGGGAGTCACCAGAGCAGGGGCTAGGAGAGCTAAGTGAGCAGACGGTCCCGCTGTCCCCATCCCGTGGTCTCAGGCCCCCTCCCCCTCGCCACCCGGGCCTCCCCGGATCCCAGGCCCCCTCTCCCTCTGATGTCATCCTTGACCTGTGGCCCGTGAGGGGCCAGCCTGCGAGGAGTCCTGGGGACTTACTCCTCCGCCGAGATGCTAAGGTGGGATCTGCTGGACGCTGGCCCTCCAGCGCCCCAGCTGCGCTTCTGCTGAGACCCACAACCTAGCCCCAGCCAGGCGGACCTCCCTCTGCCCCAGGGATGGCCCCAGGCTCAGGCTCTGCCTTCGCCAGAAGGTCCCCCGCCCTCCCCTCAGGCGGCCCCGCTAAGCATCCCAGCCTGCCCCTGTCTCAAGCGACACAGGCTGGTCTGGGCTCTGCCGCCCTCTCCTCTACTTTGCTTCCCGTGATGCTGCCTCCAGCGTGCGGTCCCTCAGACCCCGCTGTCCTTGTCTGCCGCCCACCTGGCCACTGCTGGCCAGCTCCGCGCTCCGCTCACGCCGGGAGACTGCGCGGCAGTCTCTTGCTCGCAGCCTCTGCCACCCTGCTGCAGGGAGGCGCCAGCTGCGGCTGAGGCTGTGCCTCCGTCCCCTCCCTCCTTCCGTCTCTCCCCTCAGAGTTCTCCTGGCATTTAGGACAGTTTACTCTAAAAGGTGCCCGGTGGTGTTTGTTGATCGACTGACCCCAGGGAGGGCGCTGTAGTAGGGCCTTCCCTGGGGACTGGGTCTCCACCCCAGCGAAGGCTCCCACAGGGCTCCCACAGGGCTCCCCAGGGCCTCAGGCCTCCCTGTCATCTCCTGGGGCCACTGGGTGGGGCCCCTTCGGGTCCACAGTGGGATCTGCTCCATAGCGTGTCTCTGAGGTGTCCCTAGGGCCGGGGGTTGGGACAGTGGATGGTGTCAGGAGGGCCCTTTCCTTGTCTGGGACTCAGGGTCCTGGGGGAGAGGTGGGCACTGTTTGTGAGGCTGGCTGTGGGGCAGCTCAGTGTGGGGCACAGGGCCTCGATTTCCTTTTCCAGCGGAGATGAGAAAGGTGTGGCCACCTTGCTAAGCAGGGTCACAGAGGGCACCCTCAGTGGTTGCACCACTGGGCATCTTCAAGGGACAGGAGCAGTGCCTTGGCTGGCTTGAATACTGCTGCAGCCTGGCCACCCAGCCCAAGGGACACGGCAGCGCACGCTACTCACACAGGGTCCTTGGGGAGCAGGGAGGCTGAGGCCCATGGAGACCTAGCCTCCACCACCTCCTGCCCTGGGAGAACCCCCGCTGTCCCCTGGGGCAATTCCTCTTCTCAACATGCAAGGCAGGGTGGGCCTGGGGATTCACCCCGGGCCCCCTCCCCTCCAGATGTCCCGGGGCGGTGTGGCGTCTGCCTTGAGCCGCAACTAACTGCCCTGCAGCTGCCCGCTGCTCTGAGGTGTCCGGCTGGTCCCGAGGGGAGGGCTCTCTGGGGTGCTGTGTGCCTAGGATCTGCTCTGGCGCTCTCGGACCTCCTGGGTCCTGCTTGTACCCTGCAGGTTGAACCTGCTCACAGCTGAGGGCGGCACGCGGCTGGTCTCAGTTCTTGTGACCCCAGGCGGTGACGTCACGGGAGGAACTTTCCTTTGGTCAGAGGGCCAACCCAGTGGTCCAGAAGCGTATGGGGTTCCTTGCGGGACTGCGGGAGCGTGAGTGAGGGGTCACTGTCTTAATGACTTATTTGTCTCTGACAGAACACCGGACAGCCACAATTTAAGGGAAGGAGGATTTATTTAGCTTCCGGTTTCGGAAGGTTTCGCATAGTCAGATTGTGGAACTGGGGGGCAGCTGGAAGCCCAGGGCAGAGGCTGGAGAGCTGCTGCGCCACTGCAGCTAGAAGCCAAGTGAGTCTGAGACTCAGGGAAGGGCCAGGGCTTTCCCGGGAAGAAGCTGTAATAATGTTTCTTCTTTTTTGATTTAATAACTTCAGGCAGCCAGCTGCCCTCCCGCACCAGTGTGGGCACCCCTGCCCCATTTCCTGGCTCTCAAGTCAACAACACAAAGCTCTGCCCTGGGCAGCCCCCAGTCTTTACAAGTTAACATCTCTCTCTCCAGGTCAAACCTTAAATGTCTGCACCTTCCAGCCAAGATCTGCCTCCCAATAGCACTCAGTTCCAAGTACCTGAGGATTTGGGGGACACTCAAGATCCACACCACAGCAGACAGGCCTACGGTTGGTTCAAAGGGCATTGTGTGCCCGGAAAGCCCACCCCCATGCAGGTGGTGCCCTTCGGGGATGGGGCACTGTCCCCTGGACCACCAGCCCGGTCAGCGGCCGCTGGTGTCTCTTGGCACTGGCTCCTGGGACCCCTCTGGGAGGCTGCCGCTGTCCCTCCCGCGCGCTCTGGGCAAGGTTTCCCTGCTGGGGGACGTATGGCATTCTCTCTTGCCTGACTGAGGCTCCCTCCTTACTCCTGGGACGTCTTGCTGTCTGGGTGTGACAGGGCCACACCTGCAACTGCGGCCTTAGGACGATGTCTGTGACAACCCCTGTGGCCTCGGCATCCTTAAATCTCCCAGCTCGGCGTGGCACGCGGTCCAAGGCGTGTGCCACAGGCTGAACCCGTGGGTTGACCTGACAGCCAGGTGGCTGCTTGCTCAGGTATGGGCAGGGCTCTCGGCCCCAAGGGCTTGTCTTAGTTACGTTTTTGTTCCCGTGACTCACCTTACACCCACCAATCAGGGAAGGAACAGTTTACGTTAGCTCACAGTTTCCGGAGGCCACGGTCCACTCGTGGGCAGCCAGCAACATGGAAGCCCATGGCGGAGGTGGAGGTGGCCGATCCCCAGGGCACTGCAGCCAAGAAGCAAAGTCAAGTCCCCAAAGGAAAGAGGGAAGCGGCGCAGAGCCTTCCAGGGCCTTCCAGGACCCGTCCCAGTGATCTGCCCCGGGTCCAGCCTCAGCGTTCTGCCCCTTCCAGGTTTAAGCCCCCAACGCACTCCTATAATCCAATCCACATGCCTGTCCTGTCCACCACACACCCACATTCCACCCCTCCAGACCAGGCCCGATCTCCCAACAGCGCGTGGTTCCGTAGATAATCTGTAATACCCAAATACATGAGACTTTTAGGGGACATTCCAGATCCAAACCCCAATGGGGCTCTACCTGGCTAGATGCACCAAGCACGCCTGTGATTCCCTCTGCCGCGAGCCCCTCCTCCCCCCAGGGGGAAGCACCCCAATTCCTCAGCAACAAATACAGTTGAGGAAAACAGAGCAACTTTATAATGACATATTGGAGGATTCTCCACACAACTGATAGTATTGAAAATGGGCCTTTGGGGGTGACGAGCTTGGTGAGGTCACGTGGGTGGGGCCCCAGACTGGGATTAGTGTCCTTAGGAGAGAGGTCACCAGCAACTGCTCTGTCTGCTCTGTGTGAGGGTGTGGGAGGCTGGGAGGTCGTGGGAACCGGAAGTGGGTCCTCTCGAGCCTTGGGAGCCTGCTGGCACCTCAACCTTGGGCTTCCAGCTTCCAGAACCCTGAGGAGAAAGCTGGCTTTCAGGCTGCCCCGTCTGTCGCAGCAGCCTGAGTGTTCGGGGACGTGTCTGTCTCTGGGCTGGGTCGATGTGACTCTTCCCCAGGCTTCTGGGACTCCTCTATCTGGGGTCCCAACTTCGGTACTGATTTAATACACTTGCCTGTCACCTCTCTGTGAGGGAGACCCCACTGTCTGGGCGGAGATCCCAGATGCAGGCTGGTGTATACTGCAAGTGGCTGGTGGATATAGACCGGTGGCTCCGCAGGTGCACTGTACAACCGCAGGGAATTGGCCAGGACCCCGGTGTGGCTGTTGTCCTCCGGGGTTGTTCAGTGATGACCTACCTCATTCCTACCCAGTACTCCGGCACAGCCAGGGTTTAATCAGAGGCTCCAGCACCCAGGCCTGGCCCGGCTCAAACAGGTGACCTTGTGCAGCATCAGGACAGAGGGGAAAAAGTCACTCTTGTCCTGTGACATCTTGGTCCCCAGATGGCTGAGATGTAAAGAGAAACGGTCCAGATTAAGGACGAGGAGACGGGACAAAGCAGAAGTCTTGTGTGTTATTTCCTCTGTGTATGCCTCAGTTTCCCCATCTGTAAAATGAGACCAAGGCTCAGTTCTCACCCGTGTTTTCTCCCTGTGCTAAAGGTCACGTCTGTCACCCTATGGAGTCCAGCGGAAGCAGCTAGCCCGGCTGCCTGGCTTGGGATCCCCGTCCTCCTCCCAGCCCCCACCAGGTCCGCTTCTCTTTGGAGGCAGACCTTGGTGCGGTTTCCCACCCAGAGGGCTACGGCTGGCTCCTGAGCAGGTGTCCTCCTGCCCTCTCGGATGCCACTTCTGCAGTCTCCCACGCAGGGATGCCATCCACGTGGCCCGGCCCGGCCCGCCGTGGCCCGCCTCCAGCAGCTTCTACCTCCAGAGCCCGCCACAGAGAGAACAAGAGAGCTGCGTGCCGCTCTCACTCTTAATCCAGCCTCTTGGCAGAGGGTCCCCAGGGCCTCGAGGGGACGGCACTGTGCTGAGGCCCGACGAACCTGGCTGCTGAGGAAAAGCCCTGCTGGGCGGCGGAACTGCCCTCCCCAGGCCGGCCTCTTCCCGACGCCTCACGAGGCTGCCCGCCGGAGCCAGGCCCGGGTCTGGGCGCTGGAGCGTGGCCCCTCGTGGTGGCGGGCTCTGTCTGGGTCACCGCCCACAGCATGTCCCCACAGGCAGGCTCGGGAGGAAAGCGCGGAGCACCCGAGGCCCGGGACAAGGTGAAGCCGCTCCGTCTGCCTGTGGCTCCCGCCTGGCGGTTCCAGAGAGTCTGGAATTGTCATTAGCCTGCTGCTGTCCAACCAGGGAGCAGGCCAGCGTGTTCACGGCTTCCTGGACTCACTGAGGCACGTTTTCCATGAGCTCTGGGTGCCAAGGGGGCGTCCCTCGGGGTTTGAGGCTTCCAGCCAGGCTGGGCCAGTCGCGGCCCCACGACAGGGAAGGAGGTGTTCTTAGTACAGTACCAAGACCCGTGGGTTCCCAGGTACCACACAGGCTGGTGGCTGGGGCTACAGCTTTGGTCTGGGGTGGTAGGAGAGCAGAGACACAGAGACATTTCCATGTCTCAGAAATGAGCCCAGTATAGCTCAGAGAGAGGAGTGACAGCAGGGACAGCGAGAGTCCAGGTATCCTGACCCCTGAGGACCCACGAGCTTAGGGCCTATGGGAAAGGGTCTGTCCATTCCCCATGGGAAATGCCAGCACCCCATGATCCACAGCTTCCTAGGATGGGATAAGGGTTGCCTGCAAGAGTCAGAAGGCCAGCGGGCCCCTAGACCTCGCTGTGGCACCAGATTCCCCAACACCCTGCTGGACTTCCGAGGGTACAGGTTGGGATCCTAAATTCTATGCCCAGCAAGTGGCTCTTGGTTACAACATCCTCGGAAAGACACAATCCTACAGAAAGGGTGCACTGTAGCCGCTCAGGAAGCCAGCTGTAAAGGTTCAGGAGGACAGGCCGAGGCAGGAGAGGACACAGGGAGAAATTAGTGCCACATGTGTGGCCACTGAGCCGGACAAGAAGCTGTCTCATTCCCAGGCAGCTCTGTGGGAGCCCACTCACTCCAACAGCAAAGGTATCCGGCGTGAGCGTGCCTTTCTGGAGCAGAGCCCACTTCCAGGGCATGGGTCTGTGCCTGTCCATACCCTGCACCCTGGGGAGACGGGCCACCCTGTCCCGTGTGGGCTTCAGTGTCTCTGTTAGGAAAACGGACACAGCACGCTTCCGTCTCCGAGGGCTCCTGTCCTCTGTGGCGAGATGGTTGGGACCCCCCAGATTGTGTGGCACAGATTTTATTTTTTCTTTTTTTGCTGAGCTCTACTCCCAGACCATTTTTTCGTTTTGATTTTGAGACAGGGTCTCACTAAGTCACCAAGTTGCCTGGGATGGGCTAGGACTTGTGACCCTCAGCCTCCCGGAGCGCTGGGATGACAGGCCTGTGCCGGAAGGCCTGGATGTGTGGCATTGACCTCTGCTTCCCTTCCTCGGCCTCTTGCGGGCCGTGAATATCTCCTGTGACATCACCGCAGGGTTCTCACATGCTTGCCGGAGGAACAGCTTCATCTGGAGGCCAGGGGCAGCCCTGGAATAGCTCCTTGGAGCTCGGTAGCGCCTGAGCGGGAGCTGCGTTTGTGGCGTGAGAGGCATAAGGGACAAGCCGGATTTCTGGCTCGGGTGGACCCCGGAGCGCGCGTGGGGGAGCCGCCCGCCGCCCGCCGCCCGTCTGGGTGGGCCCTGGGCCTCTGGCTCAGCTGCTTCTTCCAACCCACAGCATGATTCATGTCCCAGGCCGACGAGTGGAATTTCTGAAACCCGAGAGCTGAGGTACTGTCTGCTTCCGAGAGGTCCCAGCTGCTCCCACCTTCGGGGCCTATGAGCTGCGGCCACGTGCATTCTTGGGGGTAAAGCCTTTCTTCTGGGTCGCCCTGACCCAAAGGCCTGCACTGTCCCTTCCTCCCCTCCATGGGCTGCTCTGGGTCTGCCCAGACTTCCCTAGGCCGGGCATCCCAGGCTCCAGGACAGACACACCAGGATCTCACCCGTCCCTGCCCTCTCCCTCCCTACTGTCCTTCCTCTCCTTGGATAAGCTGCACCAGCCTTCTCAGCACATACCCCAGCCAGTGTCCCCTCGAGATGACCCCTGTGAGGACAGATGCTCATGCAGTGGCGCACGGAGTGAGCTGGGCCTGGAATCTCACCTCTCTGGAAGGCTGAGGGAGGAGAATTCCAAGTTTGAACCCAATCGAGGCCATGTAGTGACTCAACTAGACCTTGCCTCAAAATATAAGGCAGTTCAATCTGCAGGACCCTACACACACACACACACACACGCACACACACACACGCACACACACACATGCACACTAGGAGTCTCTCCCACCTGGTTCCTTGCTGTTGGAGGTCTTTGTGATGATGAGGATGGTGGCAAGTTGCTTTCTCCTGGGCCTTTTGTCCGTCACACAGAGGCTGGGCCAGGGGGGTGGGGCGGCCATGGTCTGACAAGGGGTGAACTTCGTGGGTGTGGCATCTCCTCCGGCCCTGTGTGACCAGGGTGACATGGCCACGTCCTGCCTGCCACGGCGGGCCAGCTTCCTTTTCCCCAACGTGGAGGGCCTTGGGGATACCAAGAGGGGCGTGAGGGAGCCAGATTCCTGGGAACGCGACCAGATCTGGCATCCACTGTGAGTGTGTGAGGGCAGAGGCAGGGCCAGCCTGGGTGACGGAGGTGGCGATGTCCCCAGTGGACTTTTCTGAGGTCAGACTCCGTCCATTTTCCAGGCCTACTGTAGACCTGAGACTCAGCAAACACAGACATGCCTGGGGTGGGGGGAGATAAGGGGAGGACCGGAGGGAGGGAGAGAGACAGAGAATAAGGAAGGAAAGAGGGAGGGAGGCAGGGAGGGAGGAGAGAAGGGAGGGGAGGGACGGGTGGGGAAGAGATGGGGACTCTTCCATGGAACGCCATCCCTCTCTAGCCCCTTCTCTGCTGAGCCCTGGCCGGGGTGCCACAGGGGCCCTTGGAAGGTGCATGTCGTGTTGACCCTGGCCCTGGAGACAGGGTCGAGGTGAGATTGGGAGGGGGCTGCCCGACTCTCCCAGCTCTCCAGAGGCCCATGCTGCCCTCGAGGAGAACCTCATGCTCCCCTTGCGCCCCGAGACATGAAGACATCATGTCACAGAAAAAGAACTAGCCGGCCGCGAGGGCCTGGGCCCTTCCAGGGGCAGGGGTCCGGGGTGAGGTCATCGGAATTAAAATTCCATTCCTGCACACCAAACTTCCAAACTTTGACTCCAGTTCCGTTCTCCAACCTGGGCCTTTCTCCCCGCCTCATTCTCTCCTCTCTCTCTCTCTCTCTCTCCCCCCCTGCCATGACATGCTTGGCACAAGTAGGGCTCCCATCAAGCCCCACTCGGCTGGGCCGTGGCACCGCCCCGCAGCGCAGAGCCTGGCCTTGTCAGCCTGCATTACACCGTGGGCACGTTTCCTGCAGCTGACTGCTTCTTGTAGCCTGTTTTTCTCCTTCCCTTTATTAAATCAGATATGGGCGGGAGTCAAAGTATGAGTCACCCTGGGCTACTCTCCCGCCAGCTGGGAACCCGCGAACTCAGACGGGTCGGCCGCTTCCAAAATACAGCGGTTGGTTGAACAGGCATGGGAGAGTTGCTCTTGTTCCCAAAGGCCGGTAGGGAAGGAAGGAGGGAGGGAGGGAGGGAGATAACCCATCTCAAGAGAATCTGAAACCCAACAGGTCAAACAACGCAAAGCTTCACGGTTCTAGAATGGTTCTCCTGGACCCAGGGCCTGCCATCCAGACGCAGTAGGCAGGGATTGGCCCACAGTCAGGTGGCCGCCACACTCCAGTGAAGTCTAGTCTGGAGGCACCAGGTGGCTTCGCCCTGTGGCTCCACCAGGCGTGCCCCTGGGGACTCTGGGAGGCAGTCCTCTTAGCCACAGCCTCACGCCTCAGGGGCCCTAGAGGCTGGCCGGGGTGGCACACATCAACTACATGCGTGGTGACAGCCACTGCCTTCGGGACAGGTGCTGCCCCAGAAGGCAGGGACAGAGCCTGGAGGTGGCAGGGGACCGCAAGCGCGGGGTCTCTCCTTCAAGCCATTCTGTCCCGGTCCTGGCATGCTGGCTCGTGATGGGAGGGACAGCCTGAGGCTCTTGGAACGGCCTCTGGGGTCCTTCTCTGCCTCCTTGGACAAGAGCCCTGGCTTCGATTTCAATGGCGGTGTGATGTCCTTTCCAGGCGGCCGCTGGCCGTGTCCTCTGGAGCAGACTCTGTCCTTCCCTCAGCTGGGAGAGGCAGACAATTTTCCACACGTTTCAGCTTTGCTTCCCCTTTGACTAAAATTTCCATCATTAAACCTTTTTTTTTTCTTGCATTTTACTAGAAGCATTCAAGAGAAGTTGAGCTGCACCTTTAACACTTTGCTTCAAAAGTTCTTTAGCCAAATGTCCTGCTTGGTGGCCCGCAGGTTCCGCCTTCCTCAAAATACCCTGAGGCCTTACGCATGCGTTACCCAAGATGCCACGAGGCCAGCCTGCTCCTGAGGGCCCGGTTGCAGGCTCCTGGGCACCGTGGAGGCCTCGTGCTAGCGGCCTTTATGTTGTAGACCTCCACCAGGATTCTGCTCCGAGGGCTCCCAGCCTGTTGGGAGCCAGACCGCACAGCAGGAGATGAGCATTGGCCCGTGTGCAAAGGTTTGTCCGTATTTACAGCCTCTCCCCATGGCTGGCGAGGCCGCCCAAGTTCCGCTTCCTGTCAGCACCGGATGCTCGCAGGAGCGGGCACTCTACCGTGGCCTACGCATGTGAGGGATCACACACCGTTGTACGTGCCGTGCATCTGAGTCATCTTGAAACCTTTCCCTTTCCCCTGATCCACGGAAAAAACGTCTCCCACAAAACCAGTCCAGAAAGGCCGGGACTGGTGCCTTGGTGGTCCTCAGGGAGGCTGAAAGGGTCTTCGCGGCTCTCTTCTCTCAGCGGGGCTGCCCAAACCATCTACACACATTCCCGCATCCTGTCCCTCGTGGGTGCCCGGAGCCCTCCCACCTCTGCCACCATCCGGTCTACGCCACGGTGGTCACGCCCGGTCACACCTTCACTTCCAATCTCCGTCTCACTCTCCCTAGAATGCAACACAATATCAAGAACTGGGCGGCTCAGAGGCAACAGAAGCGGGTTTCTCCCTGTGCCGGGAGCTGGGAAGCCCCAGGTCAAGATGCCCACAGGTTGAGTGGAGTGCCTGTCCCCAGGCCCACGGAAGGAGCCTTTGCATGGCGTCCTCACAGCATGGCAAGGGGCAGGCTGTTGTTACATCTCACGGATGCATTGTGCGCACCCAGCTGCCTCCTAGCCATCGCGTTAGCGCTGCCCCGGGTTACCACCACGGTCACCTCCATGGGCCAGGAGGGGAACTCTAACTGTTGGCTATGGTTGGGGGGAGAAGCGGGTTGTATTGCTGAGAGTCCGAAGTGCTTCAGCTTCTGAAACCCCGGGACTGCTGCAGTGACACAGCGGGTCAAGGCCGAGCCTCACCCCCGAAGGCTCAGGGCAGAGAGCATGGAGGAGCAGGGAGGGGTGCCATGTACCTCAAGTCTCGCCAGTTGAATGTTTGCTCCTGCAGGGAAGACGCGGCCAGGCCCCGCTCTGAGGGTAGAGATGTAGGAGACATTGCTGGGGTGCGGGGTACGGGGGGGAGACCCTCCTCCACGCTGGGCCACCTGCAAGTTCTGCTCAGTGATGACTCGTTTCACGGGACCTGCCTTCAGGATTAAAAAGCCATCGCTGGGGCAGGGGGAGCAGCTCAGCAGTTAGGGCTCGGCTAGTGGGCACAAGGTCCTGGGTTCAGTTCCCCCGCACCATACAAGTTGGGCGTGGTGGCGCACACCTGTAATTCCAGGCAGTGTTCTGGAGGCTGAAGCAGGAAGCGTGCTGTGAGTTTGAGGCCAGCCTGGGCTACACAGTAACTAGAAAGTGAGACTGTTGGGAAGGAAGGAAGGAAGGAAGGAAGGAAGGAAGGAAGGAAGAAAGGAAAGAAGGAAAAGGCACCACACCACGTGCTTCTAGGGGTTGTAGTTCTGTGTGTTTCCTTGGGGTTTCAGGTCCATTTCAAGCTCATCATCGTGGAGAGCACCAATCCTGGGCCTAATTTCACCTTTCTGCTTGCGGACTTGGGGGTCTCTAGCACCATGATTTATTGAGTAGGTGGACCTTGTCCCACCTGTGTGCCGTGACTTCCCCACCCTGAGCTGGAGCTTTTGTGAGTGTGTCGCCATGGGTCGTGGCTGTTGGACACACCACACTGCACCCTCCCAGCTTCTATTACTGGGTATGGGTTTTTTTTTTTTTTTTTTTTTTTGGCTGTTACTGGGTTTCTGGTAACAATTGTGCATTTGACCTCAGCCTGATTTGTCCTCAGGACAGACGTATATAAAGAGCGTTGGTAGGTGAAGCCGTGACAGCCCGTGGCACGTGTGCTGGGCTGTCCTCAGGGGTCAGTTTACTACTGGCGAAGTAGCCATGGTCCCAGCCTTGCCAACAAGTGTCATCACTTTAAAAATCTTGGTGGTTGCTCCCAACAGCTCCTATTCTTTTAAGGGTACATTTCTGCAAGTATTAGTGAATTTGAACAACTGTTTCAAATGTCGCATGAGTATTTTTTGGTGTAGAATTTTAACCTTTGCTTTCTCAATCTGTAATAGTTCTTTAAAGGTGAAGACTCGTAACTTCCGTCTTCGACTTTATTTCGACATTTTGGCCTCCTTATCTTCACCTGTGCTTTGCTTCCCTTGTTCTTGTACTAACAGAAGTCTAAACTTTGGTTGTGTCTTCCTCCTTTGATCATGATGCTAACCCATCTTCTTTTTACCTGGAGATTCTAGCCGTGTTGCCCCGTATCCATGACATTGTTTCGTGTTTCTCTTCCCGCATTTGCCTCCTTAATTTCCCAGGCTATGTGTTGGCTCAAAATCCAACAGTGAATGAGTGATTGTTTTTCCCTGAACAGCCAACAACAATGTAGCCAGTAGTTTATTTGCTGAAAGTATGTTTCTGCCTCCACTGACCTGAAGTCCTTCCCACGATGGGTTTCCTCATCCCTGCTGGCTGCTGCTGTGACAAGAGTGAGGGCCATGTGTGATCTCTGAGTCTATGGCACACGCGGATGGGTGCCATCACGTCACAGCTCACCATGTATTTCTCCCCAGGTGCCTTGGCTCCTGCTTTTAGAGATTTATCTGAAAGTCACTTTTCCAAAATGCCCCCTCCCTGGATTCTCTAAGGCGAAAGAACCCACATACCGGGACAGGCCTTTGCCACTACACCTGAAGTGAATTGTCCCCTTCTGTGTTGGTGGCCTTCCTAGATGCAGAGGGTGGCCACAGGCCCAGAAGCATCCAGCAAGGAGATGGTAGGGAGCCCAGTGTGGTGCCTCTTTTGTGGGCAAGGGCACTGGATGTGCCCCTGGCAGGCCTGGGGTATTCAGAAAAAGTGTCTGGGAAGGACTTGGCACTGATTTCAGAAAGAAAAAAAAAAGCTTTTCCTGGAATTCTTCACCGCACACTGGCACGATGGATTGAAGGTCAAACCCACATGAGGTAGGTGGGCCAAGAGCCTCCCTGGGGAAATGCAGGTGATGACGTGGGCTGGCAGCACCTTGAATACTTCAAGGAAGTGAGCCTAAACTCTCTGGAGAGACTAACTCCGAAGCAGGCTGTGAGGAATTCCTCAATAAGCCCCATTTTGAGTAGTTTGAGCTCGCAGTCAAGATCACACAATACGCAGGGAACATCGGGGTCTGCCAAGAGGAGCCTAGTGAAAAGCAACATGCACCACAAAACAGCAGGAAAATCAACCACAAGGCCTTGTTTGGTAAGAATATTAGAAAACAGTGGCACTGTGAAGCTAGGCACAGTGTCATCCCATTACTCTTGAAGTTGAGGCAGGAGGATTATAAGTTCAAGGCTAGCCTGGGCAATTTAGTGAGACCTTGTCTCAGAATTTAGAAATAAGGCAAAAAATTGTGTTCAATATGGTTCAAGAAATAAAGAGGAGGTTAAAGCTATAAATTAGGAGTCAGTGGATTTGAAAAAGAGCCAAATGCAATCAATGAAATGAGAAACACGTTAACTGAAGTTGAAAACTCGATCGACAGTTTAACCACACAAGAGTCACCGGGAAAAAGCAAATTGCAGAAACTAAAAATGGGTGCCACGAAAGCCAAAGACGAATGGCGAGGGATTGGGAATGGTGCAGGCAAGGGGCAAGGGGAGAGGTTCGGGAGGTGGATGTGATCAGTGCATGGTCCACTTGCATGATGGAAACATCACAGTGAAGCCCCTTCGTTCAGAAGGACCACCTGTTAGTAGACTATGGCAGCCAAGGGAGAATATCTCACCCGTCGGAGGAGAAGGAGGCAGCGTTTTCTGAGATGACATCCAACAGTTCTACGGAGCTGATAAAAGACTCTGGTCTTCATCTACATCGCCCTCATTGGATCCGGAGCAGGACAAAGTCACCCTGTTCTTAGAGATGGGAATGGAAAAGCAGAAACCCGAAGATAAGAGGTAGTTTTCAAAGTACCAGGGATAACAGGCAGATTTCCTACACAGGAGCAGCTACTAGATGGTCCTAGCTTGTCCACATCTTCAATAGAGACTGAAGTCTCACTTCACTTTTTTGGAGGAAAAAAATAAAACCTATGTAGAATATGCAAACCCCAAAGAGACATCTCTCAAGACGAAGCAGCAGCAGCAGCAGCAGCAGCAGCAGCAGCAGCAGCAGAAGAAGAAGAAGAAGAAGAAAAGAAAAGCAAAATGGCTGATGACAGGCAAGACAGAACAACGACCGAGAGAGTGGCATGGATGTGGGGAGATGGAATTAGCTATTCTCCCCCAAATATCAAAGTACCCTACACAATTAAGATAAAAATTGGGCAAAAAGAATTTGATTTCAAGAGGTTTAAACACTTACTGCTCAGGAGTAGGGTAAGTGTGTTGCCTTTGAACATCAGTTAAGTTCAATGCAAAGCTGGGAATGTCTAAGCTTAAGATAGTGGAACTATTTGATTAAAAAGGAATGGGAAAAAAGGTCCATAAAATCACTCTGATGGAGGAGGCAAAAAAAAAAAAAGAGAGAGAGAAGACGAGAAAAGACAAGGTGAATGAAATGCGCAGAATAAATGATGAAAACAAATCCAAATGCCAGTGAACAAAAGGAATGTAAATGACTAAAAATGCCAGTAAAAGACAAATGTTGCCTAACCCCATGTTTGGGATCCAACTCTAAGTTGTTTCAAGGACGGATATCCAAGATGAAAGGAGAGAAAGGGGTTGGAAGTAAAAGATGAACATCAATACTGATGTATCAAAAACAACAGCAACAAAATGGCATGGTGATATTAATGTCAAGTAAACAGCCTTTAAGGAGCAAATCCCTATGAGAATCATTTTCCGGGCAATGCAGACTCTTCAAGCTGGTTTTACTCCCTTCCACCTGCCACCTTTGTGGTTCTGCCACGTGTTGAGCTTTTAAGGGCACAAAACAGCAAGAGGATGTGGTGGGTGTTGGGGTAACCTCCATGACTGTTTGCTCACAGTTCTGCACTTGGGAGTTTGTGTCCTCACCTGAGGCCTGTCCACCTGAAGGCTTGTCCTGACTTCATAGTCTATGTGACAATGATTTTCTAAGTATGTCTTTCATCAACCCCATAGTCAATGAAAATTTTTCTTTTAAATTTATAAAAGCAGCCTCCCCCTAGTCCTGGGTGAGGGCCCACTGGGCTCTGGCAGATTGACTGTCAAGCAGGCTGCTGATCTGGCTCCCTGTCCTTTCCACATCTACACACAGGAGCAAGTGTTTCTGGGAGGTGGCACCTGTGGAATCAGGATCCGAGTATCCTGCCCCACCCACCAGGTGTGAGCAAGGCGCTTGCTCCTCCCTAGAGTGAACTTTGTGTATTCTGAATGTGGACTTAGGAAGGTGGTTAACCTTTCTGTGCACAGGCTGTCTCATAGGAAGGGGGTGATAATGATTAGACTCATGTCACTCAACAAATCACACCCTTCCAACACCAGCACTAGAGATGTGCTGTGTAGGTGAGGTGTTCATTTCTTATTTGACACAAGGATAATTGTACTAATCACTTTTTTGGTATTAGTTGCTTTCTCATGGCTGTGGCAAAATACCTGACACTCACAATTTGAGGAAGAGGGGTTTAATTTGGCTCATGGTTTTGGAGGGTTAAGTTCATGTCACCTGGCTTCAAGTCAGGAACATCATGGTGGGAGGGTGTGGTGAAGCCACGGTGCTCAACCCCTGGCAGCTGTGAAGCCGGAAGGGAGGAAAAGAAGGGACCACAAAGAGACCCCAGGGGCCATGGCCCACTCAGTCACATCCAGATGGGGGCTCCACCAATTCCAAGAGCAGTGCCAATGCCAGTCAAGTTGACACCCCGCCTATCCACCACAGTTGTACAGCCCTCTAAAGGGCATCAACTGTCATTCCTTCAGTGACCTGAAAACCTTTTGGGGCCTGGGGATAGATGTTCCTGGGCCAGCAGAATTCTAACAATGAACCCCGATCACAGGGCAGTGCATTTCACATGGGTGCTGACCTGCCCTGGCCCACAGCTTCATGTCTTTTTTCAAGTTGCACCCAGACAAGGACTATTCCCTCTTCCTCTCTACTTGTGAGGTTTCTGGCTTATTGATAGCTGCTGGTTGCTGGGCCTAGTGGTATGGGCCTGTAATCCCAAGACTCTGGGAAGCAGAGGCAGGAGTATCATCAAGTTCAAGCCCAGCCTGGGCAACTTACTAAGTCAGCAAAATCCTGCCTCAAAACAATAAAAAAAATAAAAGGGACTGAAGACGTAGTAGCATAGTTTGAAGGTCCTGGGTTCCACCCCCAGCACCAGTCATATGAGCGCACGTACACACACACACACACACACACACACACACACACACACACACACACACACACATTTGTCTGCCCAAACTCCTCTTTCTTGCTTGTTGCTTGGTATCAGCACTGACGGACCCTTGTCTATACCGTGTGCTCTGAGAAGGCAGTGACCTGCCCTGTGGGGCATACCTGAGGGACTGAAGGGTGGACTGAGGCAAGTACCTCTTGAGTCAGGCCTGGGGAGCCTTCTTGGTCTGGGAACAGCTGCTCTGAGACGTTATGGTCAACATCTGAAGGGACCCCCGTATGGCTCGCTGGTTGATGGCTTGGTTGCTGGTGGACTTTGGAAGGTAAATGGCTCATGAGGGTTCTGACTCCATCAGGGGATTCACCCAGTGACAAGATTGTAATTTGAGGGCAGTATTTGGAGGTGGCGGAGACAGGAGGCAGGCTAATTGAAAGGAGGGGATCATGGGACATCATCTTGAGGACTCTCCCTGGTCCAAGACCCCTTCCCCCCCAGCCCTCTCTCTGCTTCTTGGTCACCATGAGTCAAGCAGCCTTCCTCTCTTGGCCTCTCTGCCCCCCAAAGTTAGTGGCTCCAGTCAACCATGGACTGAAGCGTCTGAAACCAGGAGCCAAAAATAAACCTTCACCCCCGTTAAGTCATCTGCATCAGGTATGTTGTCACAGAGACAGAGCACTAATATCGTGTGTGAGAGGAGGGAGACTCTCTGGTCCGTTTCTGTGGTGAGCATCGTCATGGTTTTGATTTGGAAGTCCTCTAAAGGCCCTTATTGGGATGGTGTGGATCATCTAGGAGGCCTCATCAGAAGGAGTGGATTGCTGAGGGTGTGGCAGATGACCAAGGGCGTGGGGGATCACTGAGGGTGTGGGGGATCAGTGAGGGTGTGGCCTGGAGGGGTACACTCCTGCCTCAGCTTCTCCCCACGCCCTGCGCCTTCCTCTTGCGGTGCCACAGCAGCTGTTCTCCACCATTGCCAGCTGTCCGTGAGGCCCCTGGAAGCTGTGAACTAAGTAAACCTGTCCTCCCTTAAGTTGTGGGTGCTGGATATGGTGTCCCAGCAGTGAGAGCAGCTAAGACAGGTGCTCACCCTCCCGAGCTGCCCTGCTGCCCTGGCTCCGAGCCTCGGCCAAGCTGGTGAAGCCTTCCAGGAGGCGGGAGGTGCACAGAGAAGTGGGACACCCCAAGGGACAATGGCTCTGGCCCACGAGAGCTGGCCAGCAGGAGGGACACGAGCATGGGCTGACACGGGAACACTATTCCCACCCCAGCCAGGGGCCACCCTTTCACCAAGCCCATCTTGATGACAGGCCAGGGGGCTGGGGCAAGGTGGGGGAGGCCGCTGGGCTGGGAGTGGCGGAAAGGTCGTGAGATCTGAAAACAAGCTTAAGAGGCCAGGGAGCCCCAGCGTCCTCCTGCCTCCAACATGGCGTGCATTGGTGACGCCCAGAACAGCAGCACAGGGAAACCGCATGAGCCTGGGCGCAGTGATGGGCCCCACTGAGCTGCCCCACCCTCAAGCCCATGGCCTCTGTACTTCCCGGTCCCCTCTGTCATTGTCCTTAGGGCTACGGATGTTGTTCTTTCTCACGCAACCCCCTTGGGGAATGGTGGGTCCCCTTCTGTCCGGAGTGTGAGGATCTGGACCCCCTTCTTCCTGCTAGCTTGGTGGCCTTCCTACTTCCGTCATTGGCCTTTCCCCAGAGAGTGACTGCTGCTCCTTGGGGTGGAGCCCCAGGCCCCTCCCCTGTGTGAAGCTCCTGGTTGGCTTAGGTCTTGCTTCCCTTCCCAGCCTCCCCTGCAGGCCGCCCACGTGACTCCCGCGGTAGCTACGGAGGGGACGCTAGGGCCGGCTCCGCCATCTGCTCTGGAGCTGCGCAGCCAGCACCAGAACTTCTCAGCCTCCTCTCTCTTCCCTTGGTTCTCTTGCCAGAGAAAGGACAGGACGGTTCCATGTACTGAAATCCAGCAGCGTTTGTTCCCTCCCAGGTTACTCGCAATGGGCCTTGCTGCTGGCCTCCCTGGTGACCGGGCCAAGGGCCTGTGTCCCCGAGACACTGCAAGGACGCAGGGAGGGTCTTGCTCCAGGCCGGAAGCGGCCCACTGAGGACAAGGGTGTGAGGGCTTTGGGAAGGGGCCCCGAGGGACACAAAGATGACAACTTTGACTCCTAGCTGCTGCTGAGGCAATTTGTTTAGGTTCAAGGCATAGCCAAGTCTTGTCCCCCAAGGCATCTCCCTGACAGGGAAGGACCTGAGTGTCCAGGGGGGATGACGGGAGGGTAGGGTCTGTGCCCTCCAAGCAGACAGATCTTACACGGGGCCTTTGGCTCTGAGCCCCATAGGACTAGGGAGATGTTGCATCCCTGAAGCCAGCCTGGGCCCAACCCCTCCCAAGGGAGGATAGAGGGACCAGAAGGTGGTGCCTTGAGCCCTGCGAGTCCTGCATAGCCCAGCTAGGGCCAAGTGCCTCTGGTCCTTGCCCTCCAAGCCCCCTGTACTCTTGCTTCTCCAAGGACTGGGGTCGCGCCCTTTACTGCTCAAGGAAGCCATGGGGTAAAGGGTAGAACCAGAACTAGAAGGGATGCCTGAGGTGGATGTCCCATTTGTCACCTACAGGGGACCCTCTCCTGCCTGCTGGGGGCTGGGGGGAACTTGAAGCAGGGCTGGCTGGCAGCACCGTCAGTCTCATCCCTGTGGTGGCCTGGGAAATGAGCCCAGAGGCGGGGGCCAGGAGCTGGCAAGTGAGGCCTGGCCTGGGCTTGGTGGCCTTTCCCAAGTCCTTGTTTCCCATGTCCCTCCGTATGGCACACATGGGGTCTTTAGGGCACTTTCAGCTCTTAGTGGGCGGGAGGTCCTTGTCTGCGTGGACCCATGGCTGGAGGAGCTGGGGAGCCCTTGTCCACTGCACGTAGGACTGTACGTCTCAGGTTGCTTCTCAGAAAACTATGGCAGTTTGGGGCACAGTCTGGGTCCTGCCAAGAGGAACACACGGTGATAATCGGTCAGGACACTTGGCCTCAACTTGGGTCCCTTTGACCTGCCGGCTTGGGACCAGCCAAGTTCCCTGCGGACTGCCTCCCAGCCGTTGAAGGCTGGCTGGGACCTGGGGACCGCCTTGCCCGCAGGCTCCACCCATGCCAGTCGCCAGCGTGTCCTGCCTTCGGCGGCGTCCAGGCCACGGCTTCATTGGGAACTAACTGTGTCTCAGCCTCAGCAACCCCAGAAGGCAGCTCAGCAATTTTGGTTCTTGGCTGTCCCTGATGTGGCCTACAGGGCCGCGTGGGAGGGGGACATCTGAGGGCGGCGTGACATTGCAATCTTGGGAAGGTCCAAGGCAGCACTATAAATAGGCAGAAGCTCGGGGGTGAGGGGCCTCCGGCCAGAGGCGGCCTGGGCACCCCTGCCTCCCACCGGGAGTGATCCTTCCTGCCCATACGCCGGCTGGTCTGATAAGACTGTCTCTTCACTGCCTACCTACCTGCCCACCATCCGGGTGCTCCTCGCAAGCAGGAAGGTTATTCCGGGGCACTAATTATACCAGCTCTTTCCCCCAGGCCAACCCTGTCTCTTCCCAGCGGCTCCCAGCCTGGCCAGGAGGGAACTGGATTTTCACTGCGTCTGTCCTGAGTGGAAGTGCCCTGGGTCGACCCCAGGGGCAGAGGCAGGACCCAAGTTGGGCCAGGACAGCAGATCATGGCCATAGGGTTGTCAGGTGTGGCTCCTGTCTCTGGACTAACCCACTGCTCATCTACAAAAGAAGGGGCTTGCAGCCAGGCCCAGTGGCTCAAACCTATGATTCTAGCACTCTTCGGGGGGGGGGGGGGGGGGGGGGGGGGGGGGGGGGCTGAGGCAGGAGGATCACACGTTTGAGCCCAGCCTAGACAACTTCGCAACTTAGTGAGACCTTGTCTCAAAAATCAGAAATAAAAAATGGGCAAGGAGCATAACTCCCTGTGCTCAATCCCCAGAATCACCAATAAACAAATAAATAGTAAACAGGAGGGGCTTGGGCTGGCACGGGCCTCAGCAAGTGCAGACACAGCTGGACACACCTGCCACCCATGTGTGCTTGGCTCACCCAGCTGACTGTGGCTTCCGCCTTCAGAGGCTTGCAGAAAAAAAGACTGTTTCAGGACCTGTGAAGTCCTATGAAATCCGTGTTTCTGTGTCCACAAAGGAAGAGTTCTGCACAGGCCTGTCTGTTATTCATGGTGTGGCTCAAAGCTGCGGCCCCGAGTGGCGGCCACAGAGACTTGCCACGGCCACCAGGCCCCAAACATGTGCCTCTGCCATCTGGTCCTTTCCGGAGAAGGTGTCTGCGTGTCCACAGACGGAAGGGTTGAGCCTTTATGAGTGGGGGCCCTAGCAGCCCCTGCTGACAGCGGGCCCACTGTGTGCATTGTGGCCTGTCTGCTGGGAAGTCCAGCCAAGGACCTCCCAAATCCTTGGATGCTGGTGGTCTTTTTTCTTTTTATCTTGTTTTAGAGACAGGGTCTTGCTGTGCAGCCCAGGCTGGTCCTGAGTTTACTATATAGCGCTGGGTGCCCTTGAGTTCACAGCAACCCTCCTGCTACAGCCTCTTGAGTGCATGTGCCACCAAGCCCAGTTTGTGTGGTGCTGGCAATCTAACCCAGGGCCTTGAGCTTGCAAGGCAAGCACTTAACCGCTTGAGCTGTTCCTCCTGCCCCTGGTGGCCTTTTTTCTTTTTTCGGTACTGAAGATCAAGCCCAGGACCTTTGTACAGAGCTACATCCAGCCCATTTTTTAGTTTCGAAATTATTTTTTGTTGGGGAGGGGACTACTGGGGATTGAATTCAAGGTGTTCACACTGAGTTATATTCCCAGTTCATCTTTATTTTAGATTTTGAGACAGGGCATCAAGAACTTTCAAGTCGCCCAGGCTAGGCTCGAACTGTTGACTCTCCTGCCTCAGCCCCCCAGAGTGCTGCACCTGGACCTAAGCTGTGCATGGGTGGTGCAGTGAGATCTGGCGGCCGCATGTCCCCACGCCATCTGCCATCCGATAGTGTCACCTAAGGCTGTGTGGAAGAGGCTGGCTTGGGACTGGAGACCACAGGGACTCCAGCTGATGGCCTGCAGTCCTCGGTGGCAGTGGTCGCCCTGGAGTAACGGGCAGGGATGCACTTGGGGGACAGATTTCCTGAGAACAGCAGCAGCGACCCCAGAGCCCAGAGATAGACTCCCAGAGCCGGGTGCTGGATCCTTCTGATGAATTTTCCAGGACTCCAGGGAATCTAGGGCAGATCTGCAGGCTCTGGACAGACAGAAACAAGCCCCAGCTACACACAAACCCAAGGCTGGGCCGGGCCAGCCGCATGACTCATCCTCAGGAAGCTCCGGCTCCCTCACCACCCCCCTCTCGGCTAGAGAGTCACCCCACTGCACTCTCCTGAGGGCCGGGAGGGTGTCTCCGGGGCTCCCCCTCACCGGGGTCACAATATGTGGCCTATCTCAGGCAGTGCCACTGGGCAGGGCCTATTCCACAGCTGTGACCTGCAGAGATGTTCATGCTACGGGCTGCCCGCTCTCAGCCTCGCGGTCCCAGGGAGGTGGAAGTCGAGGGTCTGTGTGGATGGCTGGAGGTCACGCAACTGGCCAGGACGGGTGGCCAAGAGAGCGGTTACCTGCCTCCAGACATGCGGAGATGACCCTGCAGCAGGGGAGGACGCGGCCAGCTGACACTGGGCTCTGTCAGGCTATTCATACACCTCAGAGAGATTCCCTCTTCAGAAATGAGAAAAAGAAAAGTTCGAGTCATCCCAGGGCTCTGGGAGGCTGAGGCAGGGGGTTTGCCAAGTTCGAGCCCAGCCTGTTAGTGACTTAGTAAGAGCCTGACCTACAATCAAAAGTGAAAACTGGGCTAGAGAGGCAGAGGCCCTGGGTTCGATCCCTGGTACACCGAAAGGGCTTCTGTGACGCGCCGGAAGCCAGATCGCAGCTTCTGTCAGGAAGGCGGAGCCTCCACCTGACCCTCAGCATCTGCCCCCTCCCCTGTGCTTTCTAATATGTCCCCATATCCTCAAGTCCAGCCGTCCTGGCCAGGCCTCCCCCCCCGCGCCCACCTTCCTCAGCGTCTCTGTGACTCTGTGCCCTTTAGTCATCGGCTGGCCCTGCAGGGCCCGGGGTGGGTGTGCCCGTGGACTCGTCCGTGTCTGTCTCAGTCCCTCCAGATCCCCCCAGCCAGCCCAGTGGCTCAGAGCCGAGGTGACAGGGACTTTCCCGCTGTGAGACATGCTCAGCCCCCTCGGAAACCAGAGTCCAGCAAGGGGCACGACCTTTCTGGAGCAGCAGGGGTCCGCCCGGAGAGGCACGGGGAAGTAGGTCAGCTGTGGGAGTCGGGCTGTGGCCTCCTGTCTCTGCGGCCAGCACGCCCTCCTGGGCTCCCACTCCTGAGCGTCTGCACACGAGCCTGCACTTCCCTCCCTAAGAGGCAGCGTGGTCCCCTGACATCAAGTCCTGCCATGGTAGGGGGCGAGGGGTCTCGGTACAAGGAGCGTGGGACAGTCACCAAGCTGCTCAGTCACCTAAGGGACTAGGTGAGACCTCGGGCGCGGCTGGGGAGCTGGGAACACAAGGGCTGAACTCCAGCCTGGACTGTCCTCTGCCACCCCAGCTCCTGGTCCCTGGGTGCGGGCAAGGGCGGCTGCAGCCCATGTTCCTGCCACAGAGGTGGCCTTGCATCCAAGTCCCTGTCCCCTCGTGCCTGCTGACCCCAGATGCGTGGCCAGGGCTCCGCCATTGGCTCTGTGCCACTCCTTTTCAAAGGGGAAGTGGCCTCTTGTGGTGGGACAGAGACAGACTGGTGGCGGGAGGGTGGCGCTTCGCCACACGTGGAGCTGCAGTTTGGGGCAGCCCTGACTTCCCATGCCTTCCTCGTTGTCCTCACAGGTATCATGTGAGGTGCCAGGGATACGACGTGCCCGGAAGCAATGCATAAGGTGCAGACGGCATGCCAGTTAGGTGTTCGCCCCCACCGGCCACCGCCGGCCCTTCCCTCTGACATGAACTCCACATCATCTCAGACAGTACAACCTCTGTGCCCCAGCTGGCACACCAAGCCAGCCTGAAGTCCAGCATTCATTGTTTTAATTTGTGTAAAATTCAACAAAACACAGCAACGTGCTTGGTAACCAGGATGTCCAGCTGCTGGACTGAAGGAAAAACCAGCAGTCTGGTGTTTCTGTAGACACAGCCCCGGACCCACCCGAGGCAGGAGATGACGCCCGGCTTGGCTCAGCCAAGCTTGGTTCAGGACCGGGGTGAGGGCAGCCATCTACTGCTAAGGGCTCACCGTCGTGTCGGCATTTGCTAACTCCGTCGTGAAGCCCCTGCAGATCCGGGCACACATAGCCCTGCAGGTCACTGGCACCAAGTTCCTGCTAGGCCTGTGCTAGGGGCCACCCAACCTCAAGTCCTGGGACAGAGAGTGCTGGAGTGGCACTGTCAGGGGGGCGAGGGCGCAGCTGACGGCTGGGCATAGCTGGGGCTCACAGGACCCCAGAATGGAAGGGTCTCGAAAACGAGCATGGGAAGGGTTTTGGGATCCCCAGGCACATGTGGAGAAGAGAGAGACCCTTCCCCCGGGGGTCCTGCCTGTCTGTCCCCTTCTGTCTCGTGTGGAGTCACCCCTCTCCATGCGACAGCCTCTGGACGCGGAGGGAAGGCAGCGGTGGAGGGGTGCGGACGGCCATCGCCCTCCTGAGGGGTTTTGAGGAGGAAGGTGGTCACCGCTGGCATCCTAGCCTCTGGACAGCGGGGCCTGGCCAGCAGTAGCAGGGGCAAAGGGCTCATGACTGACCTCTTGGGAACAGGGGCCCTGGCGGCAGGGTTTGCCCATTTCTGTTGTGTGAGTAGGCACACCCTCCCCCCCGATTCCAAGATGTCACCCAAACCCGGCGTTGGGAAGAGATGTGACTGTCGGCTGACGGCAGCCAGGACAGCCAGCTCCAGCCGCTCGGGCCCCTTCCCGCATCTAGACTGGGGACAGGCCCCCAGTAACTGGAGGTTGGGTCAGATTTGGGGCAAAGGGGAGGGGAGCGTGGGCAGGGGGACATGGTCCCGGGACAGTGGGGAGGTCCCCCCGGAAATGGGTGGGACTGTGTCCCGTGCCCTGGCTCCTGTATGTCAGGTCCATTCAGGAATGGGCACGCGGGGTAGTTCCACCCCCTCTCTCCTCCCTTGGCCCCTGCTCTTCCTGCCTGTCCCCCTGGGCTGAACCCACCCAGACTGAAGCCTGATCATCACTAAGAACTTAAGATGCTTGTCACCCCCCCCCCCCCCAGAAACCCTGTGACAGCCCTCCAGGCTCTCCGCTTCACAGAGGGGAAAACTGGGGCACGGCAGGGCCGTCTCTTGCCCAAGGTGTGCAGTGGGCACACAGGAAGCGCTCCTTCCTCCGTATCGTCCCTTTCAGGACAGAGGAAGGGGGCCGCCTCTCCACCACAGGTCCTCACGGGTGGGGCCACCGTGAGAACAACAGTGTCGGGCATAGCCGGGGATCAGCGAGTCTGAGGGTGACCAGCAGGAAGGGGTGCACGCCCAGATCGCTTCTCCCCATGGTGTCCTCTCGCTCCCAACTCCTCTCTCTCTCTCCGCCCCTGCTGTCCGAAGCCCAGCTGCACTGTTCCCGGGCTGGCAGCTGGCCACGGCTGCTGGGACCGGCAGGAGCGGGAGATCTGTGGCCCGGGGCCTCTAGTCCTCATTAGGGCCAGGCCTCTTGTTGACAAAATGGGAAGAGGCCAGCCTGTGCCCTCTGCAGCTGCCCTGGGTCCTCCGCGGGGAGATGGGCCCCGCCTCCCGCTGGCCCAGGCCCATGGGCCTTCGAGGGGAGGGGATCCGGTGGTGGGTGCCCCCTGGGGGCTACAGCTCCCAGGTTCCAGAGCCCCGTCTCTCTATCGCTCAGCACTCAGCTTTGCTCCTTGGCCTGTGGCTTAGCTTTTCCTGAGCCTGAGGCGGGGTCTGCCAGGGCCCAGGAGCTTCTGATCCTGCGAGGCCACCAACAGGGGGTCGGCTGGTGGTGCCAGGGAGCTGAGGTGACCGTGCCCTAGAGCAAAGCAGCCTGAGGCAGCGGTCACTGATGGGCAGAGGAAGGCTGAGAGACGACAGGTCACTCACCCTCAGCTCTGCTGGGAACCCTCTAGACTCCAGGCTTCCAGCTTTAGGTCCCCAAAATGGGGACATAGAAAATCTTCATTGTATCAGTGCCCTGCAGCAGCCATGACAAAGTCACACAAACTGAATGGCCCACACAACGCACAGTCAGCGTCCCGCAGGGCTGGCAGCAGCGGGCAGAGCCGCACATCAGCAGGCCTCGCACCCTCCTGAGGCCCGGGGAGGGTCCCTTGCCTCTGCAGCCCCTGGCGGCCACGGGTGCTTCTTGGTGGGAGGTTGCCTCAGTCCCGCTGCCGTGTCCCTCTCCAAGGGGCCTCCCTCCTGGGATGCCTCTTCTGAGGACCCTGGCACTGGATTTAGGGCCTACCTGGTGGTCTCGGATGGCCCCATCTTGAGGCCCTTAAATTAATGATATCTGCCAAGACCCTTTATCCAAGAAAGGTCCAGGTTACGGTTTCCCCTGGGCACGGCCGTAGGTCTTGCTTTGAGGCATGTGCAGTGCCTGCAGGACACGTGAGGAGCGTGTGGAGACATTACTCTCACCTGAACATGCACCTGATAATAATCATGGCATCCGACCTCCCAGAGGCGCCCTGCCTCTCCTCCTTTGACCTCTCCTACTGTGGGACCAGAGAGGGGTGGTCAGGAGTGGGTGCCCACGTCGTCTTCTTTGGACACCCATGCCTTCAACGCGGGGACTGGGGAGGGCTGTCCCTTGGCTGCCTGGAGCGGGTGGGGAGCCGGACAGATTCTGGCCACCTTCTCACCTGCCCCCCTACCTCATTTCTAGGCCCCTGGCCCGCTCCCCTGTCAGCACTGCTGGGACCCTGCAGTGCCCAAGATTCTGGCCTGGTGGAACTGTCCCTGTGCTAGGAACACTTGGGCTTGCCTGTGGCTCTCTCACTCTGGGGACCAGGTTCTAGTTGGTCCCACAGGAAGGCCAGGCCCTGGGCCTGGCAGGGTGATGGTTCACCAATGCGACCCACTCCCCCGAGAACAGAAAGGCAGCCTCCCTGCTCCACACCCTGAGCCTGACCTGCCCTGTTGGGCAGCCTGGAGCAGAGCCAGCAGCTCACGCAGGGCTCGCTCGCTAGTCTTGAGTCCCCCATCTGTTTGGGACAAGCCCAGGCCTGGTTCCTTCCCTGTTCTGCCTCACTGTACAGGAGAAGGGAGAGGGGTCTAAAGGGCAGTGCCACAGGGCCAGGTCTGCTCAGGTGGCCACATTAGCCCCCTGCGCTTCCTGGCTCAGCCTTCAGAAGTCTGGTGTTGGGCCATCTTGGGCCTGCTGTAATACCTCAAGCACTAAGGCCCTCCAGGGTGGAGAGAGTCCCAGATCAGATGTTGCACGGCACATCCCACCAGCCTCCTCCGCTCCCGGTGGCCCCCGCCGTCCTTGGCTTGCGGCTGCTTCCCTCCAACCTCTGTCTCCATCATTGAACAACTTGCCCATGTGTCTGTTGACCCCTCTCTTGGAAGGACACTCGTGGCGGCCTTTAGGGCCCCGCAGCCAATCCAGGATGACCCCTTCACCTTAGGGTCCTTATCTCAGCTGCATCTCCCAGGCCCGTCGACGCAGTCCCAGCCCTATTGCCGAGACACACAGCCCGACACCCATGACTTAGGAGGAAAGGTTTATCTTGGCTCATAATTTCAGTGGGTTTGGTCCATGGTTGGCCAACTGCAAGGTGGGAGCACCATGGCGGAAGGGCCTGGTGAAGGAAGCCACTCGCCTCACAGCGGCCAGGAAGCAGGGAGAAGGGGGGGGACTGGGACAAGGCGGCTCCCCTCCAGGACACGCCTCTGGAGATCCCTCCTGCCAGCACCATCATGGGCTACTGAATAGGTCCATTAATGAATACCGTGGCTCTATTGTCCACTCACTGCCTAAAAAAACCAGGGAAGGTCTGGGGGGACTTTTCAGATCTAAAGCATGACATTTGTTTCCCAAATAAGGTCACACTCACAGGTCTGGGGTTGGGGTGAGGCCGTCTCTTTGGGAACCACTGTCCCCCTACTGCAGCTAGTCTTACTGGGATCCCTACACTAGCATCTTAGCCTGTCCCTCCAAACACTTGTCCTGATCCCCACCAGGCCTGGTGTCACCTGCCATCTGACCAGCATGACTAGGGCTGGAGGGCTGGTGTACCTGGGGATGGGCTTGGATTGGGATCTGGCTCTCACCTGGGATTCTGTGGCCTGAGGGCCACCCCCGAGTGGTCTGGGCTCAGTGTTCCCCAGGAATCAGGGATGCTTTGCATGTCCCTCCTGCTCCCTGAGATCAGGGTGTCAGGGAAGGCTGCCTGGTGGACCAGGCCCTGAGCTCCTGGGGAAGGGGAAAAAACGGTGTTTGGGTGAAACTCCAGCTTGGGAAGTCAGACTTCCTGTCATGGAGGAGCACCTGATCTGGGAGATACTTCCACTAAAAACATGGGCTTCGTGCTAAAAATGGAAACAAAACAAGAGCCTACTGGAAAATCCAACAGCCCAGCCAGCCAGCGTCTGGCAGGCCCGCACTGTCACACATGTAGCTGTGGGGATACCCGCTCAGGCTAGCAGGGCCTCCCATGGGGACCTGCCCTGGGCGGTGGGAGGAGCAGAGCTTCTGCCCCCATCTGCCCCTTGCTCCAGGTCATGCTGTCTGGGTGATGCCGTCTGGACCCCCTGAGGTGGGGAATATGGGAGGACTGGGCCAAGAGGCCCATTTTGTTATGTCCAGGGCGGAGTTGGCCGGTGGCCCCTAGGCCCCAGGCCCTGGGACTTGTGAAAGTGGCCTTACCTAAAAGGGGGTCCTGCACCCTCGAGGGTACTGGGTTAAAAAGCTTGAGATGACACCCTAGGAGGCTGAGGCAGGAAGATTGGAAGTTCAAGCCCAGGCTGGGCAACTTGGGAAGACCCTGTCTTGCAATTAAAAAAAAAATTTTTTTAAGGGGCTAGAGAAGTAGCCAGTACAAAGACCCTGGGTTCAGTGTCTAGTACTGAGAAAATAAAAGAACTTCCTGAACTGTCTGCCCTAAATACCGTTGTCAGGACTCTTACAAGGGTTACAGAGGGTCCTGGGGTGTGGCTTAGTGGTTAGAGCCCTTGCCTTGTAAGTGCGAGGCCCTGGGTTCTATTCCCCAGCATTACATAAAAATTAGCTGGGTGTCATGGCACTCGCCTATAATCCTAGCACTTGGGAGGCTGAGGCAGGAGGATTGTCGTGAGCTCAAGGATAGGCTGGGCTAAGAAGTGAGTTCGAGACCAGACTGGACTATAGTCTCACCTGAAAAAAACAAAACAAAACAAAAAACAAATAAGAACAATGAAAAAAGAGACACAAAGTGATTAGAAAGGAGACGCGCTGGGGATGAGGCAGCGTGAAGACACAGACGGTCCCGGGAGCGGGCAGGGCCGGGAGGACCCCCTGCGCCCCGGGATTGCGGACGTGCGGCCCCCAGAACTGGGAAGGAATGAGTTTGAAGCCCTCCAGTGAGGGGTGCTTTGTCACGGTGGCCTTGGACGCTAACACAAAGCCGGGCATGTAGCTGCTGTGGCCATCAGACTGAGACTTCTTAAGTGGGCTCCGTGCAACACACGGCCGTGTTGGTGCAGCTGTGACTGCCTGCTACCCGAGGAGGGGATTGGTGCCCGTGGGCCGGCAGACTCTCTGAACAAGCGGGTGCTGCCTCTACAGGTGGGCCCCGAGGCTGGAGGCATCTCTCCCTGCCTCCTGTAGTGAAGGCCATACCAGAAGCGCAGACTGACCTGGCCGTGCCTGGAGACGCTGGTTCGAATCCCACATCACAAGGTCCTCATGGGCTGGTGTCGGCAAGCTACCTAGCCGGGTGGGACAAGATGGTGAATGTTTGGAACCTCGTGGCCCTGGGACCCCTGGGTTGTGTGATTCGGCGCCACTCAGACGCAGCAGCGTTGTCAGGACGTGCCGATGTGGCAGGGCTCACACCTGATCAGGTAGGTTGCTTGGTGGCCGGAGGTGATGTGATGGAGTCTCACCAACGGAGACATGGGGTGGGAGTGTCCCTGAGTCCTCTGCCAGGCACCATCAGGGTCGGTGCCAGGGAGGCGAAGGCGGTGCAGGGCTAGTGCGGGGGTGTGTGGGAACAGTGGAGTCTTGGAGGCAGGATTCTGAAGGAACCCGTCTCCAGCTGAGCAGCAGGGCAGCCGGGGCAGCGGTGGGCACCTTGGCCTTGGCCCCCCCATCTTCAGCCTGTGAATGAGCAGGGGCTGGTCCACCTCACGTGGGCATGGAAGGCCGTGGTGCTCGACCTGCTTGCCCCACAGGGGGCACATTGATGGCATAAGATCAGCCTGGTTCTGAACACTGGCACATCCGAAGCCGACCCTTACCAGGTGCTTGACTCACCACCAGGCATTCACGCTGTCTCCTGGAAGTGGCCACTGCCCTGGCCCGGCCCACAGCCGCTCTTACCCTCTGAGCGACCCTGCCCATGGACACAGAGATCTCCTGGACACTCGGTGGCCAGGCCTCCTCCTCTGAGAGCCCTCTGCTTCTCCAATCTTTTGAGGAAGATCTAAACTCCCTGCCTTGGTGGGATGGACTGGCACTGTCCCAGCCACCCGCCTCCATCTCCAGCCCTGGAGGTGGGTCCCTGGTACCTCCTGCAGGCCAGGCCCTTGTGTCCCCTCTGTGGCCCTGAAGAGTCCAAGGAGGGCATCCCAAGGGCCCATCCTCCACCCTAGGACCCAGGAGCCCAGCCCCTCTCCAGGGACTCTCCTTGCGGACATATGTGCAGTATCCCCAGGAGGTTCTGCAGGGGGCGCTCCTTGGAGGGGCTCCGGGAGACAGGCCCAGTGGAGCGCCTTGTACAAGGTGCGCTTAGAATCCAGCAATGGTTTAAAAGTAAATGATTGCAATAAAGGACACACTGCCGGGAAGTCCCCTTGAGACCTTCCCGGGCTTTAAACGCAGTGACCCCGGTCCCACCACTTTCCGGAGCGGTTCCGGGATCACTCCTTTGTCATGGTAACCTGGCTCATGAAAACACACAGCCCTGGTCCCCGCTCACCTAACCCCTGGATTCTGCACCACGTGGCTTCTGGCTCCTCCCCAAAGTCAAGGTGACCACGAGAGGCCAACACTGTATGTCCCCTCAGCTGAGGCTCGCTTATCAGATGGGTGGTAGCAGGAACAGGGCAGATGGAACCTCCCTGACACTTGCTCTGAGGCAGCCTTGTCCCTAGTCCCCGTGGAAAAGCCACACAGCAGCCTCTGGAGGGCTTCTGCCTGCCTCACTTTCCGGGGTGGCGGCAGGGTCAGGGAGCAGGGCAGCGGCCGTGGGCCTCTGGATGGGGCAGGGCGGTGTGCCCTTCGTGTTCTGAGTGCCTCTGTCCCTCTGGGCTCTGTGGGTGCCTCAGCCTTCGCTCATTGCCTCCCACGGCCGGGCAAGTGGTCAGGAAGAGCCGGTGGGATCCCTGGGAGGGGTCTTGCTGTGGACAACCCGGAATGAATGAACGAGTCCTGGGAATAGCCTGAGGCGTGGGCATCTCTCCCCACCTATCCAGATGGTTTGTAAGGAGAAAAAGAAGTGCATGCCAGAGAACTTTCCCAGGGACATTTTTCCTGAGCTGCAATCTCAGCCTTTATCTATAAAACAGTCCTGGGACGATACGATGCCAACTCGTCACCGTCTGGAAAGTGTGTAGCCGCTGTCTGCATGCACTGTACTCTCACTCCATCTGTCTGGGTCGGTCGGTGTCCATCACGGGCTGCTCTGTCTGGAAACCCCATCATCCTGCGAGGTCGCTCTGGCACTGGATGGCTAGGGATATCCAATTCAGGCCCAGCGAGGCCAGGACTTAGTGGACATGACACGGAAATGCTGCGCCACAAGCAGGAGCCAGGGCAGTGAGGGGACGGCCAGGTGGTCCTACCGCAGGTGCTGGCGCCCCAGCCAGGGGATGGACACTGCTCTGTCCCTGCGCAAAAGGGCCCACTCCTCGGGGGTGGGAGCTGCCTCCTGGCACCCAGGGAACAATCTCCCACAGGAATGGGAAGAAAGCCCAACCTCCTGGTTGGTTATATGTTTGGTCTGAAGGACAGGACCGTGGGTGCCAGGATCTGCTTGTGGGGCTGGAGTCCTAGTGCTGAGCGGTCTGGACCGGAGGCCTGGGGTGGGGTGGTCCCTTTGCTGGACTAGGGGTGGCAGGAGGAGGGTCCTGCTGCACATAGTAGAGGATGTTTGGGAGTCTCAGGGAAGCCTCTGGGTGAGCCCCGTGGATTTTAGGTAAAACCACAGCTCCGCGGGTCAGCATGGGAGGGAAGAAAGAAATCTTGGGCATCTGACTCCTGGGACTCCCGTCCCAGCCCGCCACACCCATTCTTGCTGGTGTCTTCCTGATGGGACAGCTGCGAACTGACTGATGATGTTGAGACTTATGGGGGTGGAGGGAGCCTCGGCCACGTTGAGGTGATGTGCATACAGCCTTCGGAGGCCTGGGTACACCTTGTTCCCACACACGCATGCACCTTCCACATCTACATCCCAGGCTGCTGTGACTGGGCTGGGTCGCTTCTTTCACCAAAGGAATGGCGAGGTTCCAGGTGGTAGAAGAAGGAAGATCGGGCAGAGTCTCTGCCTTCTTGAGAAGGTGGTTGTGTGTGTCCAGGCGCGGTCCTCCTCACAGGCTCCCCGTCACGTTCGGGGTGGGTGGAGCCGCTGTGGAGGGTGCCCAGTGCCGCACGAGTTAGGGGCTGACCCCTGCTGCTCACCCTGCCAGGGCGTCAGAGTCCTCAGGCAGGAGCAACCCTAGGAGATAGAAGAGCTCTCGGTCAGTGCCTGAGTGTCTCCAGAGGGCCCCTAGACAGCCAATGCCAATGTCACATGGGCTTAATTGCATCTCCCTAAATTAGCTTGTGTTGAAGCTCTGATGCTCTGAACCCAGCATTGTGGCTGTGTTTGGAGATAGGGCCCTCATAGAGGTGATTCAGGCTCAGTAGCCCTCGGCCGACCTGACCAGCATCCCAATGAGACGAGGGGACCAGGGCACATCTTTTGAAAGGCAACCACATACCCGCCTCTGTGTAGCTTTGGGGACACAGGACTAGAAGGTCAACCCTTAAGAAAGGACAGATGGTATCAGCTATCCCTTGGGGCTTCAGCCTGTGAAAGGGCCATCCGTCACCCAGCTGGGCAATGCCCCTGTGGGGGGCCAGTGTGCCCCCCGGAGAGACAAGGAGCATCAGCTCCATGCTAGGCAGCCTTTGACACTTGTCACTGGCCCTCTGTTGGGATCACAATACTGGTACCCCCTAAAACAGCTGAAGGAAGAAAAGAAGGACGGGGTCTTGGCTGGTGGTGCCGAGTGTGGGCACAGCTGCCCGCTCCCTCTCTTCCCCATGGTGTCAGAGGGGCACGCAGTGATGGCAGCTACCTTGTAGCCAGTGCAGTACACAGGGACTAGGTGGAATGCGGTCCTTCCATGCTGACAAGCTGTGAGAGACACCGGGACAGAAGTTGGGATGAACTACAGACAACGAGAAAAACACACGTACAAATGCAGGGGCCCTCCTTCCCCCCGGAGCTAGAGTCCCAGCACCCCATAGCCGGCCGGTGTAGCGGGGCCAGCACAGCTGACATCCTGCAGGCCCCTGGAGCCTAGAGCTGGGTCACCCAGGAGAACGTGAGCAGATCTCCCAGGACTCTTCATTTTAATGAGGTGCAGGGGCATGGGCGGATGTAGGGGCGGTCTCTGCTTCTTCTGGCTGTGTAAGTCGGACCCACGGTCAGTCCTCTGTAGGGAAGACAAGCACTGGGTCCAGATGACGGGGCTGTGCACCAGGGTCCAACCTCGAAGGCCTCCACAGTGAGGTGGCACTTTGGGGAGGTGTCTCGCCTTCACCTGTCCCCCAACTTTCCATCTACATGTGGGAGAAGGGATAGAATGCCCCACGCTGTGAGGACCGCAGGTGGACACCCTCATTTTCAGCAGAATCCTAGTCACCAAGTAGGTGTCACAGTCCCTGTCCTCCTGTCCTGGGCCCATGGGCCAGGCTGCCCAGCTGGGGAGCTTCCTGTTGGGATCGAAAGTGGCCTCCTTACCCAGCTGCAGGCTCGGACAAGGAGAAAAGCTGTGCTTGCCAGCTGGACAGGGCCATGGCACAGCCTGGTGTCCACAGTAGATGAAACGCATCTTTCCAAAATCACAAGCCTCCACCCTCCTGAGAGGTCCACTTGAGGACAAGGCAGGGCCGTCCCTGGTCGCCTGATCACTTGCGCTCACCCTGGCCAGTGACCAAATGCTGGCCCGAGTGACAGGTGTCTGCCAAGCTGGCCGAGCAGCACACAAGTGTCTGCCAAGCTGGCCGACCGGCACACATGTTCTGGTGACAATCAGAAAAGGACCCTCATCTGTGCTGGAGGACAAACGGCACTCCCCGTGCTGGCTGGAACCAGAAAGTTTCTGTTGGTGACATAGGTCGTGACCTGTGCCAGCAGCTCTGGGCCTGGGGACTCGGGTTCCAGGGGTGTTAGGTAGAAGTTTCCATCCAGGTACGTGGGAAGACAGAGGACCAACACGCACACACACACACACACACACACATACACACACGCATAATCTTGCATGCACACACACATTCTACATGTGTGCACATACTTCATGCACACACCTGGCACATCTGCACACATGCCTCACACGCACATATACTGCACACACACGCACTCAACTGTCGCTCATGTGCACATGGCTCACACACACATGCTCCCAATTGTATATATGGTTTACACCAGTTGTGAAAAAAAGACAAATACCAAATACGAAAACTGGCCCCAAACTTTGCTTACTGCCCCTCCTGCACACCCCATCCGTGTGTACAGACCTGTCTTTTTTTGTGGCACTTAGAATCAAACCCAAGATTTTCACGCTGAACTGCATCCTCCGCCCACTTTTATTTTGAGACAGAGTCTCACTAAATCTCCAAGTTGCCCAGGCTGGGCTTGAACCTGCGGTCCTCCTCCTGCCTCAGCGTCCCAGGGTGCCTGGGGGATTATAGGCCTGCACCTCTGAGTCTAGCTTCACTTCCTCTTTTCCGTGCAATTGTTTGACATCTAGGAGAGGATACGCAGCATAAGTTAGTACCATGAGCGCTGCTTAAGTACTAAGTACCCCAGGGCCCAGGCCACCACTGCGGGCGGGCCTGCCAGCTCTCCCCAGCCCAGCCCAGCCTCCACGTCCCGGTCTCCCCCGGGGACCATGGGAACTGAAGGGTGGATGGGGAGTTTCACCAGGCTGGGTCCTGGGGCCGTCGGAGCACTGGGGGGGGGGTAGGCGAGGTGTTTGTTCTGGGACAGCGGGGAGCTTTCTGAGTCTGAAAGCCTTCTTAATTCACGTTGATTCCTCCTTTCTAAACACAAGCCCTGCAGCCCTGGGCAGGGCTGTGAGTCAGCGGGGCCGCCCGGCCGGCCGGGGAAGCCTGCCCACCGCGGTGAGGGGTGGGAGGCGGCGGCCGGGCCGGCTTCCCGACGAGCAGCTTAGATCTCCAAGCCTACTGGGGGTCCTCTGGGAAGTTCCTTACGCCCCGAGTCACATCCACCGCTGCCGACCGCAGTTGGAGGAGGGGGGAAGGCGGGCCGGCCCCGGACCTGTCCGCCACAGTCTTGGGCGCCCCATCTGGCAGGCCTGAAAGTTTCTCCTCCACCCAGAAGGGGCGCAGCGAACTCCTCCGAGTACAGAGGAGTCGGGCGGGTGAAGGGCCAAACTTTTTAAAACTTAAAGTGATCAAGCTTGGGGGACCCCAGCTGCTCTGGATCTTGGGGCCCGGCCAGGTGCGGGAACCCGGGTGGGTCGCGTGGGGGAGCAGGGCGGGCCCGGGGACTCCGGGGAGGAGGCCCCCCGCCCCGCCGCCCGCCCGCCGGGGCCGCGCGGAGGGAGAAAGCGGGGGGCCGCCGCGCCCGCCCCCGCCCGGGCCGGCCCCTTCCTCGCCGCGGCGCGCCCTGGGCCCCGCCCCCCGGCCGCGGCGCCCAGTGGGAGGCGGGGGCCGGCCTCCGCGCGCCCCGCGCCCGGCCCCGATTGGCTGCGGGCGGTGGGGGCGGAGCGCGGGCCAGCGGGCGCCCGGCGAGTGCGCACTCCACGCCGGCGGCACGACCTCCCCGGCGGGCGCGCACTGCGGCGGGCGGCGAGACGAGGCTCCGGCGGACCCGGGAGCGGAGGAGGCCGCCCGCGCGCCAGGGGTCCCGGCCCGAGCCGCGGAGAAGGAGGCACCGACGAGCCACCGCCGTCGCCGCGGGGACGGGCGGCTCCGAGCTCCCATGACTTCGTAGAGTCGGCGGCCCCCTGCGCGTCCCCGGCCCACCGTCGCCGAGCCCCGCGTCTGCGCGCGTCCCGTGCACCCCGGGCGCCCCGCCGCCATGGGCGTCCACACCCGCTGGAAAGCGCGGAGCCCCCTCCGCCGCGGCGCCCCGCTGCTGTCCCCTCCTCCGCTGCTGTTGCTGCTGCTGCTGCTGCTGCTGTGGGCGCCGCCTCCGAGCCGCGCAGGTAGGGCGCCGGGGCGCGGGCGCGAGGGGGCGCGGGCCGTGTCGGTCGGCCGCTGTCAGCGCGCCGCGCCCGCGGGACGTCTCCGAGGCCCGTGCCGGACGGGCCGAGACCACGAAGCCCGCTCGCTCGGGGCCCGGTGCGGGGATCCTCCGCCTCCTCCCTGAACGCACGGGCGGTGGCGCTGAGACGCGGACGGCGGCTGCCCGAGGCGCTGTCCACGGGGGCGTCCACTTTGGTCCCCAGACCTGGCCTTCCCGGACCCCGCATCACCGGCGTCCCGAGCGGCCCGCAGGCCCCTACGGGTGAACGTCTGGTGCTGAGAGCGGGTTCGGGTCGCCGCCTAGAGTCACAGTGGTCCCGGGCGCGCGGGGAATCCCAGGAGTCCGCCCCAGCGCGCGCTGCCCGGGCTGCCTGGCTCTTTCCCCAGGGGCAGGGTCCCTTGCAGTCCTGACCACCGAAGTGCTCGGGACACTGGGTACCAGTCCAAACCTCCTGACCCCTGCGAGGCCCTTTTTCTCAGGTTCACTGCCCCAAAACGGGATGCCTGGAGCCAAGCCAGGAGCTGGCCTTGGAGTCAGGCTGAGACGGTTCAGATGATCCGCAGATGTGGGAGTTCTTGGGCCAGGGTGGGCCCTTAGAGGGAGCCCTGCTTCCTGCGCGGAGGGAGGGAGGGATGGAGGAACGGAGGGAGGGCCCTGCATGGCTGGACCGAGAGGGAGGAGGGCTGTGCCCCTGGGACTGACAGTCCCCTGCCTGAGTCCTCAGGTTCTGTCTCAACAGCCCAGCTTCAAGGCAGGACGGGTTGGCCTGTGTCCCTATGTGTAGGAAGGCGCAGATGAGCCCACAGCCCAGGAAGGTCCCCTTGCTCCCGCCGGACAGGTGGGGCACGACGGTGCCAGGTTGCCAGGACCAGGCCTGCAGGAGGGGTGTGCAGAGGGGCTGGGCGGTGTGCGGCCTCAACAGCTGGACTGGCCCCTGCGCCCCACCTGGGGAGGAGGCTCTTGTCTCTCGCCGGTGACTTGGAGCCCGTTAGGGAGAGCTCCTTTCCCCTCCCACGTGCCAGTTAAAGTGGCCGGTCCCCTCCTTTCCCCCCTGGCACAATTAGTGCCTGATGGGTTCAAGTGGGTGAGCCGGAGCTGGAAGGGAGACAGCTCCTGAGAGGAGCCTGGCTTGGATCCCGGGCCTGGGATCTTTCCCCAGCCCCCGACCACCCTTCCTGACTCGGGCTGAGGGGCCTGTGTGTGTCCAGGGCTCCATTGCAGTTGGGGGGCAGTAGGGGCCCTCAGAGGAGTCTGCTGGGTGAGAGGCCCTGCCCCAGCTCTCACATGGGTCTCCCTCGGAGTCTCAGGAAACAGCCCTTGGGGGCCCCTCCACGTTTCGGCCCTGGGTCCGCTCCCCACCCCGCCTGCTCTTTTATCTCTCCTCTCTTCCTTCTTTTTCCCTCTTCTTTTTTTTCCCATGGCACCGGGGATCCAGCCCGGGCTCCACACTGAGCTCTGTCCTCAGTCCGTGTTCTGTTTTTTTAAATTTTTAAACAGAGCCTCGTGGAATCGCCAAGTTCCCGGCTTGGTCCGGAACTTGCAGTGCTCCTGCTTCGGCCTCCCAGAGTGCTGGGGTGACAGGCCGGTGCCACCAGGCCTGGCTCATGCCCCTTCCTGCCTGGGTGCAGCCTCGTCCTCCTCCTCCTCCGAGAAGTACAGGCGGGGCTGCCCGGGGCTGCCCGGGGCTGCCTGGGTCATGGCGGTGCTGCTGGACTCTTCGCTTTTGTTGAACATGGCTTTTAGAAGCACGCAAAGACGGGCTTCTCTGGGCGGGCTCACAGAGCGCTCCCCACCCCAGGGTGGGACCCATCTTGAAGTCATTGTGCATGCGTGGCCAGTGGGGGCGGCTGTGGGTCGTCCCCCCTGTCCCCGCGGTGGTGGGATGGGCCAGATGCTCCCTGAGGTTTCTGGGAGCTGGCTCTTCCCCGACTGTCGCCCGGGCCAGGCGTGGGAAGCGGCGAAAGCTGAGGCTGCGTGCTGCCCTGCTTCGCGGGGTTGTAACGGGGAAGGAGCGTGTGGGAAGTGAAACGTGACCCCAATATTTGGAAATTGAGGTCATCTCCTTGGCACGCTACTGGTGGGCTCTGGTCACGTGACTGCTTTTTGCAATAATTTGGGGGGAGAGTTGGGCCAAGTTCTGGCACCACTTGACAGATAGCAAATGGTTAACTTTCCTGTGACTCAACCGAGTTGGCGGCAGGGACCCCTCTCCCTCCCCCTCCCCTGCCTGAGGCCGGCCAGGCCAGGGGAGGCCTCTGTCCGCAGCCAAGGGAGTCCCGCAAGCTGCCCACTCCCCAGCTGTCCGTGGCTGGAGGGCTGCGGTCACCCAGCTGCGGCCCGGCGAGCGTGGCTCCCAGTGCCAAGTGCTTAGGCCCAGTGGAGGATGACCCTCGGCTGCCCTGGGCGCTGGCCAGGGCCCTACACCCCACCCCTCCTGCATTTCTGGACTGTCCCTGCGGCCACTCCTCGGCTCACACAGCTGCTGCTGCTGCCTGTGCCCTGTGTGCCCTCGCCTCTCCTCCTCAGGGTGACATCTGGGACACGGAACCAAGTCCCCCGCCAGCTTGGAGCAGGGACTGTGGTGCGCTTGGGCCCCGGAAAGCCGGAGATAACTCACGTTGTTCACTCGGGGACACTGTGTGGCTGGACCCAGCAGGGCCCCTGTTCACCCCCCACCCCACAGCCCTGGGGACAGTCCCTCCAGGAGCGCATGTGCTGGCACTGGCCTGGCCTGCGGTGTGCATCCACGCGGGTGCCGGCACCCTGGGTGTGAGAGTGAGGCCGCCCTCCTGCCTGGCCAGGCACCGTGCAGTGGGCGAGTATGGACTGTCCTGGCAGCCTGCATCTGCTTGTCGGCCCTCCCTTCCCCAGGAGCCCGACCCTGGGCTGCGGTCCCCAGGCCGGCCAGGCCGTGTTCCATCTGGAGGGGCGGGACTTCCCCTTCTCCCCCTCCTCCCGCCCTTCTCCCGCCCGCCCTTCTCCTCTTTCTCTTCCCCCTCTCCTCCTTCCCTCTCTCCCTTCCTTCTCTACCCAGAGCTTCAGCCGGGACTCGGGCACCCTCAGTCTCTGGCTGGCATCCAGGTCTGTTCGTGGCCACCCCCACCTGCTGGTTCCTGGAGGCTTTGCCTGTGCACCTGGAAGTGATGGGGAGGTGGAGGTGACCACGGCCCTCCCTCCCAGCAGTGGGAACCTCCGTTGTACTCTGAGGTCCCCTTGGGACCAGCCAGGAGCATTAGCTGCCCTCGGTGAGCTTGGCCCTGGATGAGGAGGTGAACCCGACCTTGCCTTTTATCACAGAACCAGGCGGTGGAGGGGGAGCTCGCGGCTGGCTTCAGTCTCGCTTGGTCCCCCTTTCTGGGCAGGATGCTCCGACTTCTGTCCCAGGGCTGTTGCTGCCGGGGGCTGAGTCCCTCTTTGATGACCGGTGGTCCCCAGCCCGCCATCTGCCCTGGGACCCCTGTACCAGGAGAATGAAGGACCCTTGAAGGGGAACAAGGGGGCTTCTCCTCCCTTCCCGACCCCCAGCCTTTTTTAACCCTTGCTCTTGGTTCACCAGGGTGGGAGCCGAGGCCTGGTAGTGTGTATAGCCCCCTTGACAAGCGACAGCTTGTGATCTCAGCCTCTGGCCTCTGGACATGGAGGGGACATTTCTTACATCCCAGGGCGGCATGCAGCCTGAGTGTCTCTGCCTCCAATGGGGTGCTTGGCTGGGCAGGTGTAAGTCACCTGGCCTCAGTTTTCCCCTTCCTCAAAATGGGGAGGATTTTGCTCCCTTGGAGCACGGGCAGTGAAGATGGAGGCGTTGTGTGGAAGCAGCTTTGGGGGTGCCTGCCGGGTTGCCAACACTAGTGACCCCGTGTGCGGTGGGAATTCGTGAAGGAAGGGGCACAGTGCTCCCATGGCCCTCTCTGGTCTCGGGATCCCAGACATTTGGGGCAGGGAGGTGCGTCTGAGTCCCAGGGGCCCACATCTCCTGGCTGGCTGCCGGGGCCCCTCACCTGTGTGGGGACACGCCTCCCGTGTCACCCTGGGGCCCTCACACAGGCTGCCTGAGGAATGCGGGTGAGGATGTTTTACAAGCCAGTTTTCAGGTTGTGCTCCGGAGTGTGTGTGTGTGTGTGTGTGTGTGTGTGTGTGTGTGTGTGAGTGAGTCTGTGTGTGTGTCTGTGTGTCATGGTGTGTGTAATGTGCCTACCTGTGCAAAATCCGTGTTTTTTTTTTCTTCCTTTCCTTCCGGTGGTCCTGGGGATCCGGCGCAAGGCTCTGTACTGAGCTACACCCCCAGCCTATTTTCCATTTTGATTTTTCAGAGTCTTGCTAAGTTGAAAGCCACCCAGACTGGGCTTGGACGTGCCGTGTTCTGCATCAGCCTCCCAGAGGCTGGCATCGTAGGCCTGAGCCTCTGTGTTTCTGTGTGTGTGTGGACGTGTCTTGTCCACATGCACATCTTTGTACGTGTGTGTGTGAGCGTGCAGGCATACACATGCCTGGGCACCTGTGTGCGCAGAGCTTCTGCAGGTGCTTCTGCATGCGCCGTGGGGTGTGGGTGGAGGTGGCTGGGGCAGAGTGGAGAAACCCAGCTGGAAGTGGCCCTGGAAGGGAGGTCCCCTCGCGGTCTGGGCATTGCTGCGGGCCCCACGATCAGCTGGTGCTCCCCGGGGCGAGGCTGTTCTGCTCTTCCTGACATTACGTCCTGTGTAGTTGGCTCGCCTGATGCCAGCTCTTTGCCAAATGTTAGTTTTCACATTTGAGGTCCAGCACACTGTTACCCTGAGGCCTGGAAGGTCCCTTCCCTTCTCACGGTGGCACTGCAGCTGCCGCAGGGTCTGGTGTGGAGACCAGGTGTGGCGTGGCTGGAAGGGGCAGGAGGCCCGGTTCCAGCTCCTCCCAGCCGTGCAGTCCGTGGCCCGTGCCTTGGTTTCTCCCCCTGTAAGGAGTGGGTGGCTGTAATTGGAAGGCGTAATGCACAGCCATAGAAAGTGCAGGGCAAGCCCGTTGTCACCATCGTGACCGTCAGGGTCCTTGGGGCAGCTGGCAGTGTGTACATAGGCTCTTGGCCTGGCTGCGTGGGTCGCCTCTGTGCCCTGCTGTCCTGTGGGGGCCACACTGGAGTCTCGCTCATGGGTCATGCAAGAACTGTCCCCCGGCAGGAACTGGCCGTGCACTGCTGCTCCCGAGCTCCCGAGTCCGAGCTACGTGTGTCTGTGCGATAGTCCCAGCCCACACCCAGTTCACCATGCCTGCCCTGCCCCACGCAGGCCACCCCACTCTATCAGGGCAGAGGGGTCCAGAGTGGGCGTGGACTTGCGTGCCTTCCACTCGAGGACACTGGCTTTTTGCCTGTGGAGTGCCCAGGGGAAGAGGCGCCTCCTGGGGTGGGCGTGCGCTGGGAGCTCTTCCCTACGCTGGCCAATCCCAGGCCCTGGAGAGAAAGAGGAAGGGAGGGAGGGAGTTGGGGGTGGGGTGCCCCTTTGGGAGGTGGTATAGACGACGGTCACTGTATGTCACCTGTGTCCAGTAGTCTGAGCTGTGGCCCCGTCCACTTCCTGTCAAGGTAGCGGTTTCACTGGAAGGCTCCCAGCCTTAGTAATAGCCCCACATTACTGGGAAATGTCACCAGCCGTGGTGACTCAGAGCTAAGCAATGGAACCACAGTCTGACCCACTTTCTTCAGAGCGTAATTCCGGGGGCGCCCGGCTCCTCTGCCGAGCTCCGTCTGTCAGCGACAAGGTGGGGGCCTTTGTGTCCTCGGGTGAAGTCCGCTCTTCCGTCTTGTCCTTTCCTTTCCTGCCTGTGCCTTGGTCACAGGGATTCCGGCGGCCTCTGTTTTTGGAATAAAGGCCACAAGACAGTACCCAAAGTTGGGCAAGGGGCCGGGGTAATTGGCACGCTGGGAAAGTAGGGGCCTCCATGTGGAGAGGTCAGGTCTCCCGGTCCCAGGGGGATGCAGGATGTGACCGTTGGCTGCCTGGGATCCCTGGTGCCATGCCGGACCTCCTTTCTGTGATGGTGGCAGGAGTACCTGCGAGGTCCATTGTGGAGTTGAGTGGCATGGTTGTGTGATAGTGTTTGCGGGCCACTAACGCGAGTCATGCTTTTGTCAGCTGCGCGGGTAACAGACAAGCTGTCCCTTGCCTCAGGAGCTTCTGGGATGTCCAGTGGTGTGCCAGCCGGCCAGAGAGCAACCCAGTTTTCCAGAGTGGCTACACTTTTTGCCAGTGTATGGAAGGAAAGCGCCCCTAGCATTTGCAGAAGACGTTGTTCCCTGTGTGGCCTTTCTAGGGCTCTTGTCCTATTTCTGCCAGATCCAGCGTAAGACCTGTGGTCCTCCGCCTGTCCTGAGTGCCGTTGGCCCATCTTGGAGGCGTGGACTTGGAGGCACTGAGAGACACTTGGCACAAAGCCATGAAAGCTGACGTCCGCTTCATGGTGAGCACCCTGGCTTTTGGTGCAGGTCATTCTGTTCCCGTGCACTGGTGCCGACGGCTTCTGCCCCTTGGTGGGTGTGGTCCAGAGGAACAGCTGCTTCTGCTTTTGTTTGCGTGGGAAAATCCACGTGTTTCTGAAAGCCAGCCGTTCCAGGAGGAGGTGTGAGGCGGCAGGCCCTGGCTCCGGGGTCCTGCGCGTGCATGAGAAGGCACTCGGAGGCCAGTCCTTCGGAGTATGACGCTCCTGCTATGTGCTGCGTACCCAGCGGAATGCGGGGTCAGTTCCTGGGGCCTGTTGTGGGGGGTGGGGCAGGCCCTGTCTGTCAGGAGGGCACCGCTGAGATGAGTGGGCAGCTCGGTGTGGTCCCGGGACACTGGGTCCCTCCTCGGGGAGGTGTGTTCGCCTGTCCTGTCCTCTGGGCTATGCAGTCTGGAGATCCCTCCCCTTTCTTTGCGTTGGGGATTGAACCCTAGGTCTTCACACTGAGCTGTTCAAGATTGGAAGCCAGTGGACATCCTGGGGGCTGTGAGGCAGTGGCGTTCAAGGGGACAGCAGGCGGAGGAGAGCGGGGCCCCGGCACAGGCCGAGCTGGCAGCGGTGACCAGGGGGGGAGCTGAGACGAGCTTCAGGTGACAGTGCTGGACTCAGCATGGGTGGGTGGGGCGGTGGTGGCGGGAAAGCGGACTGGCCCCTCCTGTGGGAGAGGAACTTTCTTTTCTTCCAAAGCTGAATAGCACTGGTGTCTCCACACTGTGCCCTTTGTCCCCAGGGCCACATGGCCGTGTCGGGACTGCTCTTTTTGGTGGTCCCCAGGGCCGTGGCATGGAAATAGTTCTTGACTGTCATATCAGGGTGGCACCCTGTGGCTAGAGCTCAGGGGTGCCACTCAGTGCCCCACAAGACGCAGGACAGCCCCATCGCCCCACCCTGAAGAATTGCCCAGCCCCAGAGGTCAAAGATGCTGCTTTTGAGAAAACCCGGGACAGAGAAAACAAAGATGAGCTTTGGGGCGCCCTGTCCCCGCCCACTTCCCATGGCTCTGAATAGTTCGTCTTCAGGTGGGAGGAGGGGATTGCTTTGATCGTGCCTGGATTTTTCTTTGGAGTGTGAGAATCGTGGTTTGCAAAGTTAGCCACACATCACAGCCCCCTGGGCCTTGTGCCCGAGAGTTACTGGCGCAAGTGGCCTGGGGTCAGTCCCAGAAAATCGCTTTGCCAGCAGATTCCCTGACCACACTGAAGAGTGCCCCGGGGAGGGTGGCGGCTGGGTGGGAGAGGAGGCCGGGAGAGGAGGGGCGAGCCCGGGGTGTCCTGTGTCCCCGCCTTATGGCGGCCCCCCTTTCCTTACCTGTTCCTCAGGGTGGACCCCATTCCTCGCACACTGCTTCCCAGCAGGTCTTGGGGAGCAGGGACTGGGAGGTGGTGGTGGCGGAAGGGGCTCCCGTGGCGAGGCCGTGGTGGTGCTCTGGTGACTAAGGGACTTTGGCATGTAGCACAGCTAGGCCCAGGCTCGGCAGGGCTCTGTGAGGGTCAGCCCATGGCTAAGCTTGCTCTGCCTGCCGCCCCCGCCTGGCATCGTGACCCCTCGTGCCACTTCCGTTTGTGCCTGGGTGTTAGAGCACATACATGTCCTGGATGGAAGTCAGCCAGGGGTCCCACGCTCTCTGACTATGGGTCTGCGGGGCTGGGAGTTCACGGAGGGCTGCCCCTGCCCCAGACTGCGCTTTCCGCCGTGAGTCAGTGTCAGAGGGTAGGAGACTGTTCTGCCCAGGGGACTCACGTGAAGCTGGGAGGGCTTAAGGCCCAGGAGGTCCCGAGCCTGGGGGCAGCGGAGCCTCACGCGCTGGGACAGGATCTCAGCCTGCTGTGGGGGAGGAGTGAGGCCCTGCGCCCCACCCACCCCTGTCTCATTGCTCAGTAAGACCCAGGAACGTAAGCAGTGCCTCCCCGTGCCTCAGTTTCCCCATCTGCAAAACGAGCATGAAGTACTTGTCTCCAAGGCCTGCCACAGGACTCCCCAAGCTCCCTTCAAGAGGTGGGTTGTGGGGAGCCCCCGTGTGCTGGTGTAACCGTGGTCAGCACTCAGTGAGACATGTGACTTCAGGCCCCCCCCCATCAGACACGTGTGGAACACCCACCCATCGCCGAGCTGCGGGCTTGCTGAGATGCCACAGGTGGAGACCTGGGCCTCGCCGTTTTTTGGCCTGTTCTCTGTCAAGCAAGGTGTGGACTGGGCGGATGCAGTAGATGCCACACTTTCTGGCAGCCTAGCCAAGTCCTACGCTGGCGATCCTGAGACGGAGCGCGGGTACATGATACACCCTGAATTGCCTGGAAGCTGGTCCTGAGCCTTGGGCACTGTGCAGGGGGCGGGAGTTCTCTGGGATGTTACCCTGAGTGGGGCTGCCTGGCAGTTCAGGCCTGAGGGGAGCAGAGGAGGGGAAGGTAGTTCTGGCGTCCTTGGAGCTAGGTTTTGGGGGACGTAGTGAGGGGCCTCGGATGGGAGCAGCATCAGTGTAGCCCAGGACCCCACACAGCCATCAGCGTAGAGGCTTGGGGCTCCGCCCCGCAGATAGGCATGTCCAGAGCCCAGGGTGAAGCCTGGGCTCAGCAGTGCCCGGCATCCCCCCCTCCCCGCTTGAATTTTAATGCTGGTGTCCAGGTGGGCATGTTGGCAAACACAGTGGAGCAGACAGAAGCATCTGGCCTCCCTGCAGGCCTGGGTCGCTGGGCAGGACCTGCCTCCTGGCCAGCTCAGCTACAGTCGGGCTGCCTCTGGCTTTTGGAAAGACATCTTCAGGATCGCAGGGAAGCCTGGGGCTAGGATCCTGGTGGGGCCTTTGGAGGCCTGGGAAGCAGAACTGGACCTTGGTGGCGGGAACTTGGACGTGCTACAGGGCCGCTCTGATGTGACCCTGTGCATCAGAGGCAATCTGCCAGGTGGAGGGGGAGGCACTGGCAAGATGGCAGGGAGAAGTATTCCTGTAAGGCCCTTGGTGTGCCTGGGGACAGCGCCTGGGGACGGGTGGAGTGTAGCAGCCGCGGTGTCTGTGTTGGCTGCAGGGTGTGAAGGAAGGGGTACAGTGCAGGGACAGCTGAGCTGGTTGGGCACAGGGGTCCTGCTGGTGACAAGCCCTGGGGGGTGGGGTGGTCCTTTCTCTGCTCTGAGCACAGGCTCTGCCCCCACCCCCAGGAGCATGAGGGCCCTCTCTTGAACAGGCTCCAACCGCCCCCCTCCCGCCCCCCCTGCCCCACCGTGGAGCCAGACATTGCACAGGCGGCTCAGGAGTCAGTAGTGTGGTCTGTGCCCTTGGGGCCATTTTGAGGGGGAATCAACCACCGTTCGGAGGAGTTGGAGACCCCTATGGTCCCAGACAGGTGAGAAGTAGGGGTCCACACCCTGGTGTGCCGTCCTGGCTCCCGGGTGGGCCTCAGTGCTGCTGTGGTCGCCTGAGCTTGTGCCCTGTCTCCGGGGAAGGAACTTTGTGACTTGCCCTTCTGTTACAGGAGGTGTTGGAACCCTGGAGTCCTTGTTTAGCCTTGGAGGGCCACTCTGGCCTCTGGTTGTCCCCTCTGAGCCTTCTTATCTGGGCAGGCCCCACTGGTAGTGGCCCCCAGACCTCAGGGGTGGGCAGCATGGCCTCTGTAGACGGTGGCACTGCACTGGGGAGCTGCTGGGGCCTGGCCTGCGGAGCCTGTGACCATGACCGCCACCCCGCAGAACAAGACTGAGGATGTCCTGCATCTTCAGGTGGGGGCAGCTCTGCCCTTTTGGGTGGCCCTGTCTCTTCCGTGCTGTTAGACCCTCCCCGGGGAGAGGGACATAGCCAGCGTGCTGGTCCCCAGCCTGCTGGGATCTGTCCTCACATGCCCTGTAGTTCCCTGGCCCTCGTGTGCATGGATGTGGCCCCCCTTCCCTTCCCTGGGGCCAGGGCCTGGCCAATTGGAAACAGCTGCCTGGCCCATGGCTAGTGAGATCCCCAGCCCCTGCCTAGGGCCGCGCCTAGGGAAGCAGCACTGGGCTGAAGGCACCATGGTCTAGGGTCCCTCCTGCTCCCTGTCTGATCTCTGGGGCACCCAGGAGGCCGGGGAGCTGGGATCAGGTGTGCAGGAGGGTCAGTTTCTGGCCTTGAGGGTAAGGGTTACTTGGCTCTGAGCCAGCTCTGGGGCTCCCCATGGCCTCTCCCGAGACGGGAAACTGCATGTGGATATGGCTTCTAGCCCCCTCCTGAGGACACACCCTCCACGGACGCGGATTCAGGGCCTTCAGCAGCGCTGCGTAGTGAGGCAAGGTGTGGCTTGCTCCCCTCAGAACAGACACGCAGACATGGTTTTCTTTTTGGGGGGTCTTCATTCCTGCCATAGGCAGCTGAGAGGAGGGTGCAGAGGGGTGGCCATGTCTCCCCATGCGTTGCGTTCCCCTGTCCTCGGTGGGCACCGGGGCCAGGTTTCAAGAGGGATCCGTGCCCCCTGGTTCCTGTCCCTGGCACCTGCTTTCCGTAGCCCCCAAGCACTGGGCTGTACCACCGCCCACACCGATTAGGTGTGCCCTGGACCCCCGCAGGTGTGGGCTGTTCCACCCAGGCTGCCCAGTCCAGTGGGAAGGAAGGAGAGGAAGCAGAGGCCCGTGGTGTGATCAGGCTGCCCTGCTAGTCTCCATTTCACCCAGTGAGAGGCGGGGCCTGTGCCAGCTCCCCACGGAGCGTGGGGCCTGTGAGTGGCCTGCCTTTGCGAGTGGGGGTGGGAGGGGCCGTTAGTTGAACTGGTATGGCTGAGCCGTAACCTTACCGGGGTCGGGGAAGCTTGATCGCGCATTGCAGAAAAGGAAAATAGAAATTCCCACAAGCTGGGCCCAGTGGCTTAGGGCTGTCACCCCTGAGAGGCTGAGGCAGGAGGATTGCGAGTTTGAGTTCCGCTTGGGCAGCCGAGTAAAGACTGTCTCAGAATCAAGATGTAGTTCAGTGTGAAGCCCCTTGGTTCCACCTCTAGTACCACAAAACAAAACAACACCAGAAACCGAAACGTAAAACCAACCAACCAACCAACCTGGCCCGGGCCTGATGGTGAGCTTCCCTGTAGCACGTTAGCCCGGTAGTTTGTCGTGCGTGCCAGCGAGGCCCTTGGACTGCCGGGCCAGGACTCATGGGAGGAGGACCCCTCTTGATTTTCCTGTAAACTGGGCCCCAAGCCCACACGTCTGCACCCTGGGCAGCTCACCTGTTCCGCTGCACATCCTGGCAGATTCTGTGAGAATCCTCTGGGACATTAGGGAACTTCAGGGAATTTGAAATTCAAGGTTTCCCTGCACGTGGGGCCCCAGGCTTTCCTGGTCCCGGGTCACCTCACACAGCAAGGCCTTAGCTCATTGCAGGGACTTGAGACGTCAAACCCCCGTGTGGCTGGAGGTGGCGGGTAAGAGTCCACCTGGAGGCCAAAGCTGGGATTGCACCCCAGCTCTACGTGCCACTGAAATCGCCCGTGACCTGGGTTGGTCCTTCAGAGTTTAGGGTGTGACTTCGGGACCACCACTTTTCTCTGGGCCTCAGTTTCCTCATGGGCAGAGTGGAGCCGATGATGTCTGCCTACCTTGTGGTCTGCGGTACAGCTCGAGTGAGGACTGCCACGGAAGCAGGTGGCTCTCTGGAGCCCTGCTCTGCCCCACAGTGCCGCCGTGTAGGTGACGCGCGGAGGTCCCTGTAGGTTGAGTGGAGTGATGTGCAGACTCTGGGGTGTGGCTGGGGCTAGAACCTGCTCTCTGAAGATGTTAGGAGCTCTAGGCTGCACTGACAGACCGCTGCCTGGGCTGTCACCTCCCTGTTCAGACAAGCCTGATGCGCCAGGCCTGGATGTCCGCAAGAGCTGGAAGGAGAGGGTATCAGGTACCCCGTCGGGCACAGGTGTGGACTCAGGATGTGTGCCACACCTCACATACCGATTGGAACTACCCCGGGTCTCTTGGAGATCTGCAAGCAGGTGGCCAGTTTGCAGCAGCCTCCGCGCACACGTGCGTGCATGCATGCATGTGTGCATGCGTATCCCCCCCCCCCCCCCCCCCCCCC